>PVHX01012042.1:0-25618 GCA_004024805.1 Geosciurus inauris | reverse complement strand
CTTGGGATCAAGATGATACTAGCCTCATAGAATGAGTTTGGAAGGGTTCCTTCCCTTTCTATTTCATGGAATAATTTGGGGAATATTGGAGTTAGTTCTTCTATGTAGGTCTTGTAGAACTCGGCTGAGAATCCATCTGGTCCAGGGCTTTTCTTGGTTGGAAGGCTCTTGATGGCCTCTTCTATTTCCTTGCATGTAATTGATCTGTTTAAGTCATGTATGTCCTCCTGGTTCACTTTGGGTAGGTCGCATGTCTCTAGGAATTTGTCGGTGTCTTCAGGGTTTTCTAATTTACTGGAATATAAGTTTTCAAAATAGTTTCTGATTATCCTCTGTATTAGAAATACAATTGATTTATCACTGTTTATTTTATATCGTGCTACTTTGATGAGATCTTTCATGAGTTCAAGACACATTCTGGTGGAGTTTTGGGGTCTTCTAAATATGAAATTATATTGTTGGCAAATAGGGATAATTTGAGTTTTTTTCATATTTATATACCTTTTTTTTTTCATCTGTTTAATTGCTCTGGCTAGAGTTTTCTCCATTAAGAATGATGTTGAGAGGCTGAGGTTTTTACTCTGTGGTAGAGTGCTTGCCTGGCATGCATGAAACCCTGAGTTCAATCCTCAGCATCACATTTACATAAATAGATAGATAGATATATAGATAGATCCATTGACAACTAAAAAATATTTTAGAAAAGTAGAATGATGTTGACCTTGGTTTTAGCATACATAGCTTTTACAATGTTGAGGTATGTTCCTACAATTTGTAGTTTTTCTAGTGTTTTAAACATGAGTGGATGCTGCATTTTCTCAAATGTTTTTCTGAATCTATCAAAATTGTCATGTGATTCTTAACTTTATGTCTATTGATGTGGTTAATTATGTTTATTGATTTCCATATGTTGAACAAAACTATCATCCCTTGGATGAATCCCACTTGATCATGGTGCATTTTTATCTTTTCCCATTTTTCCCCATTGAGGGCTATTGGATTGGACAATTGTTACACAAATAATCTGATAAGTGACATGCCATTGTAATTGTTCTGACCTTTAGACTTTGTATCTGATCACACAAGCCCTCTAGTGTAGCTTCTAAGGCATTCAACTTAGCTTAAAGTTTATTATCAACAGCCTCCTGATCTCAAAGGGTTCTTGAAGTATTTTGTGCCAAAGCATTGGTGATGGGGAAGCTATCTACCTATTTTCTTTTCTTTCTTAATCAGCTACCCATTCTTTATCCTGGTCTCATTCTCACCACCCTCTAATTAAGGTAACCCTGCAGCATTGACAACCACAAGAATAGTTGCCTAAATATAGTAAGTTATATTTCATATATGTATAATATGCCAAAATACATTCTACTTTCATGTACAATGAAGTAGAAAATAAAAAAGAATACAAGTAAAAATTTATTTATTTATTTATTTATTTTGATGTTACAGATTTAACCCAGGAGTGCCCTCCACTGATTTACTTGTGCAAGGAGAAGTAGAGAGGGACTGCCATGGTGACTTCAGAGTGAGAGGAGGTGACTTGGGGCAAGCAGCTTTGATTTCCTTTTAGGAATTTTTTGAGTTAGTTGAGGTGTCTGTGGTAAAAGTCTTGTTCAGAAAGAAGAGACTATAACATCATCTCAGAGATTAGTGTTTCTATGAGAGACAAAAGAAGATATGATAAGTGGAATGAGATAAACAAAAATAGAATTCACAGTATCTGGAACATGTTCATGAATATCATGATGATGATGATAGAAACTAGTAATTTTCCACAGCGAGATGAAAGAGCTAAGAAGTCATTCCCCTGACAAGGCTGAGGAGGACTTGGCCTCTATTTGGGAATGTAAATATTTTTTATCCTTAAAATTAATTTATTTATTCATTCATTCATTCATTCATTTAGATGTTAGAGATTTAACCCAGGAGTGCCCTCCACTGATTTACATACCCAGATCATTTTTGTTTTGTTTTTGTTTTTTAATTTTTTAGTACATCTTTTTATATAACAGTAAGACACTAGTAAAACACTAAATGTTCAATATAATAATGTTAATAAAATACATGCCTGTATCATGTATCTATAAAGGTGAGCTAAGAACATATGTAGAAATTATCAATAAAGACATTTTAGAGTCAACATATTCATGTAGTATAACAATACTAAATGGAAATCACAGGATTCAATTTATATAAAAGTAAAGATGGTAGTAGTTACCTAAGACAAAATACACCAGGGACCTACACGAGCATCTTTGAATGATTATCTCTGAGTAAAAGGATCACAATTGTTTTTTGTCACTTTATTTTTGTTCCGTTTATTTACTATTATTGTGTTTCATACAATAAGGAGTTATTTTGGAAACAATGGTGCATTTAAAATAGTAACAACTTGTTGTTCAGTCCCATGTTACTATATGAAACTAGATATATTCACAGTACAAAATTATTTTTATTATTTTCCAATGAACCAGCTTTTGTGTCAAATTTTTTAATTATTTCTTTTGTTTCAATTTTATTGACTTCAGTACTAATTTTAATTATTTTCTGCCTTCTATTTTGGTGTTGATTTGTTCCTCTTTTTCTTCAGCTTTGAAATGTAATTGTCAGCTCATTTATTTGTTGACTTTTTATTATTTTAATGAATGAGCTCAATGCAATAAACTTTCTCTTAGCACTGCCTTTATAGTGTCACAGAGATTTTGATATGTTGTATCAAATTTCTCATGTACCTCTAAGAATAATCTCTTCTCTGATGTGTTCCATTATCCACGCATCATTCAATAGCATATTGTTTAGTCACCAGATGTTGGAGTAGCTTCTATTTTTATTTTACCATTTATTTCTAATTTCATTCCACTATGATCTGATAGCATGCAGGGTAATATCTCTATTTTTTGTATTTGCTAAGATTCGCTTTGTGACATAACATATGGTTTATTTTAGATAATAATCCATATGCTGCTGAGAAAAAAAAGTGTATTCATTTGTTGATGGATGAAAAATGTTCTATATATGTCTTTTAAGTCTAAACTATTGATTGTATTATTGAGTTCTATTTTTTTTTTTTTTTTTAGTTTTTGTTTACATGGTCCAAGTGAGTAAAATGTATTTTCCCACCTTTTCACTTTCAGTCTGTGTATGTATTTTCCTATGAGATAAGTCTCTTGTACACAGCATATTTTGGGGTCTTTTTTTAAAATCCAAACTGCCAGTCTATGTCATTTAATTAATGAGTTTGACCATTAACATTCAGGGTTATTATTTAAATATGGTTTGTATTTCTGGTCATTTTGGTTTATTTTTGTTTTTTTTACTTCACTTGGTTTCTGCTTTGATTGGTTTTTCTTTACTGTAGTTCCTCCTTCTGCTGATTTTCACTGTTGTTTTTCATTTTCTCTTCATGGAATATTTTGCCAAGAATGTTCTGTATGGAAGGCTTTCTCATTGTAAATTGTTTGAACATTTTTTGTCATGAAAAGTTTTTATTTTGTCATTAAATCTAAAGCTTAATTTTGCTAGATATGATTCTTGGTTGACATCCATTTTCTTTAAGAAATGGTAAATGGGGGCTGGGGTTGTGGCTCAGTGGTAGAGTGCTCACCTCGCACATGTGAAGCACTGGGTTCAATCCTCAGCACCACATATAAATAAATAAAGATATTGTGTCCATTTACAACTAAAAAGATATTTAAAAAAAAAGAAATGGTATATGTTGTTCCAGGATCTCATAGATTTGAAGGTATGAATTGAAAAATCTACTGAGATCTGAATTGATTTCCCTCTATATGTAATCTGAAACTTTTCTCTTGTGGCTTTTAAAATTCTATCCTTATTCTGTAGGCTAGGCATTTTCATTATAATTTGCCTTGGTATGTATCTGTTCTAATTTTGTACATTTTGTGTTCTGTAAGCCTCTTTTACTTGATTTGCCCATTCATTCTTCATGTTTGAGAAATTTTCTGATACTATTTCATTGAAGAGGTTGTGCATTCTTTTGGTTTGTTCTCTGTGCCTTCCTCTATCCTGATAATTCTTAAATTTGGTCTTTTTATGTTATCCCATAATTTTTGGAGGTTCTGCTCATGGTTTCTCACCATATTCACTGTGTGGTTAACTTTAGTTTCAAACTTATATATTATGTCTTTATTGGCTGTGGTTATAATCTTTTCTGTTGGTGATGCTTTCTATTGAATTTCTTATTTGGTTTGTTGTTTTCTTCATTTTAAGGATTTCTGTTTGTTTCTTTTTTTCAGAATCTATCTCTTCCTTGAAGTAATCTTTTGCTACCTGTATTTGCTCTCTTCTCTCTTCCTTGGAGTGATCAGTTGTTGCCTGTATTTGTTCTCTTATATTATTCTCTGCTTCACAGATCATTTTAATTATGTACATTCTGAACTCCTTCTCTGACATTTTATCTACTCTGCTGTCAATGTATTCTATTATTGTAGAACCTTGATTTTGGTAGAGGCACATTCTTCCTTGTTTTTTCATGTTGTCCATATATCTTCCTCTCTAGAAGTATAGATATGATGTGTTGCAGTTTCTACCCTATAATCTTGTAGTGTCCCTGCAGATTACCAAAACCTCACATTTAAGGGGGAGATCAATATTTACAGCACCCAATGCAAACAATATGCAGCCCTAAACCAAATAACTCCCATTTAGACAATTACAGTTTTGTCACAATAAAGACAAATGATGTGTTCAATTAATGTCTACAATATAAATAGTAGGTTTGCATAAGAGTCTAGTTTATAATTGTGGGCAAAGTGAGAGCTGGGGGTGGAGTGGAGTGTAGGATGTGGGGTTTATGAGGTAGGAGGTGAGAATATAGATGTATTAGATCATAGGAAGTGTGAAAGAGGAATCAAAATAAGTAGGCTAGTGGGATACCTCTGGTGTAATCAAGCTTGCAGGAACCTTGGTAATGGTCTTCCAGGTCCTGGATGTTGTATCAAGATGGAAGCAGGCATGTCCCTAGTTGGTGGTGGCAACAGCATCAAAACTGGTACCTTGATGTTAGGCTTCCAGGCTCTAGCTATTGTCCTAAGATGGAAGCTGTCCCAACTAAAAATTGTGGTAGCCACAGCAGAGATAACCCACAAAGGTGGTGGAGGCATACCAATATGGAGGCAACCACTTTCAGAGATGGAGCTGAGAGAGCAGGCCATGTGGTGGCATTGAGCAGCATGTTTGGAGATGCAGTGTTGTGGCATGCAGTGCTGCTGTGGGCTGCTGTGTCCAGGCCCTATCTGTTGTACCAAGGTAGAGGCTAAAATGTCAGAGGTGGGGCTAAGCAGTTTTTTACTTCTCTGGCTATGGAGGTGGCTGCAGGGTCCCAAGATGGAAGCAGACCAGGAGAACCACACATTGGTAGATGGGAGGCCATACTTTGCTCTTCTTCATGCAGCAGGTGTGGTTGCTCTTTTCTTCCTCCTCCACAAGGTGGGCCAGGCTCACTCTGCTTCTATTCCTCCATGTGGCAGACTGGGATCACTCTCAGAAATATAAATATTTAATGGTATTGGTTGCATTGTCAGAGTTATCAGGAATGTAAACACAACACTTAGTTTTGATAATGTCACAGATATACCCCATAAGATGTAGTTAAGATATTTAATGTCATCTGATTTTTGTAAAATATGTTTATGGGCATATCTTTTGGGTTTTAGAGATCCCTTTATTTCTGTCAGTTAGGGATAGATAATCATGCTAACAAACACAGATTAATTGCCTACGTAGGCAGTTAGAAATATTTGTAGGCTTTAAATTAACTTTGTTTAAAGCTTTTGACTGTGATGGAATTTTTGATATTTATTAGGTACTCTTGTCTAATAATCTTTCTTTGATAGCCCACAGCCTTTCTTACTCATGGTGGGGCTAACATCTTATGTTACGTGAAAAGACTACTTTATTCTTTTCATTATTATTATTCAGTTATACATGATATCAGAAAGCTTTTTGATTCATTGTACACAAATGGAGCAGAGTTGTTCACTTCTCTGGTTGCACATTAAGTAGAGTCACACCATTCATGCAATCATATATATCTAGGGTTTGTTTTTTATTTAAATTCTCAGGTATGGCTCTGTTTTGTTTATAATTTGATTTTCTAGGTGTTTATGACCAAGCTGTTGAAAACCACCTGGTTCCTATCAAGAAAGAGAATCTCACAGCCCCAATCTGTGGTAATCAGTGTCTCATGATGAGCTGTGAGACATTCACTTCCTAATGTGGACATGATTGAGAACTTACCCCATTTGTTCCCATTGGTTACTTTATGATACCTGAGTAGAATATTGTTCAATTTCTCCCCTACTGGTTAATTTAGAAAACCTAATTAGAATCCTGCCCATTTTCCCCCATTGGGAATTGTCATGGTGATAAGTCCTACATGGCAGGAGTTGTCATGGTAATGGAATTTATTGCAAACTGTCTTGCTTGGCCCACTCTACTCTACATAAGAGAGTGCTACTTCCACATTTATCTTCAATAAATATATACTTTGTCTGTTACTTGTATATGTCTTGCTCAGCTCTTTGTTTAAGACACCAAGGACCTAGATCCCATATGGATGCCCTGACAATAACATTTTAGCCATCTAGCCAGAAAGTTAGCTCCATTCCTTGGACACCCTAGTGCACCAACATTAGTCTATCACTCTTTTCTATCAGGCTTTCTGAGTACCACATGCATTCTGAGGAGAAATATATAGTCCCAAGGTGTGCTCCTAATCAAAAGATGCCCCTGTTCAGAACATTGGGAAACCTATAGCACTGAAGGGTGGAGACCCTGAAACCTTATCAAACTCTATAGTGCTGCTCAGTCTCCCTGTCATGTGCTTAACCTGGCCTTTTGGAATTTGGGGCTTCATTGTGGTTCTTAATCTTGTGTTGAGGCTGTGTGCTCTCTCTCCAATTCTCAACCACTTTCCTTGCTTATAATGTCATATCAGAGCTCTTGGTTTTTTGCTGCACTCTCAGCAGGCTTGGGTCAAGTAAGTTAAAAGCCAGTAAGGCACCTGCTGCTTAAGACTCCCATGATACGATAATCAGTAATAAGCTGCAGTTAGACATAAACTGTGATGGATACAAGGAAAAGCTTACCAACACAGGTACATTATATGATCATTCAATTACCCTAAGCCCATGCTTTCTCCAAAATGAGATTAGCTGAATCAGAGCTTAACATAGCACTGACTGTCTCCACCTCTTCTCCTTCCAATCTTCTCCTGCTTCCTGTGGATGTTTTTTGGTACTGAGGACTGAACTCAGGGGCACTCAACCACTGAGCCACCTCCCCAGCTCTATTTTGTGTTTTATGCAGACAGGGTCTCACTGAATTGCTTAGCACCTCACCGTTGCTGAGGCTGGCTTTGAGCTCATGATTCTCCTGTCTCAGGCGCCCAAAGTGCTGGGATTACAGGCATGTACCACCACACCCTGTGGACTCCTGTGGACTTTTGATCCTTCTCTGTCAATCACTTCTCACTGCTTGTGGACATAACCTCCTCCAACACACCTATGGTCTTTTCTTTAAATTTTTATTAGAAATTCCCTATGGAGAAGGAGGGCTGATAGGTGTAGTTGGCACTCATCTCTTTTACCATAAGCCAAAAACAGGTTTTTTGGGCTGGGGTTATGGTGCAGTGGTAGCATGCTCACCTAGCAGTGTGAGGCACTGGGTTTGACCCTCAGCACCACATAAAAATAAAATAAAGGTATTCTGTCCACCTACAACTAAAAAATAAATATTAATACTAAAAAAACAGGTTTTTTCTTTCTCTGGGTTAAATAAAACTAGAAAATTGTAGGATAGAAACAGTTGGGATGCCATTTAGTGCACTTAGTGGCCCCTCACAAATAAGGTTACATGGGTTCTTTTTGGCATCTGTAGGGAGACTAACAGCACTGGAAAATACAGAATAATTGTCAAGGTGCTAGAAGCAGAGGAAAATGTAAGGTAGTTATATGGCTCATGGAAAAAGGCCACACAAAAACAAAATTATATTCAAAAAGGAGAGGAAAATATGTGTCCCCCCAAATTGGTAGAGAGGGCATTCATGGTCCTGGTCATTGGAACTCAAAAATAGTGGTGAACATCCAGCATAGAGACCAGAGGTATCAGGCTATAAAGTTTAGTGTAGGATTTCTATGGGGGCATCTGGGAAATCACCAACATGAAGTCTCCTATTGCTCAGAGGGACACATTGGGTAGAATTCAAGGCCTTAATTATAGGACTTGAGAACTCTATTCTAAGGCTGGGAGACTATTTCTGTGGTGCAGCACATGCTTAACATGCACAAAGCCTAGGTTCAGTCCCCAGAACCACCCAAAATAAACAAAGAAACAAACAGAAGCTCTCTTCTATTCCAGAATAGCCAATATGTAGAGAATCACCTCCATTTCACAGAAATCCCAGCTTGAAGTGTCCTCTATCAATGGAAATTTGAAAAACACACCTTTTTAAAAATTAACCCATGCCCCCATGGGAGCAAGGGGATTCAGATCAATGGCCTCTGAAGGGAAGCCAAAATTATATCAACCTGCAACTAGACCTCTTTTGCATGAGACAAAGGGAGTTGTCAGAAGTCCTCTACATCCAAGCTTTCATGGCTCTATGTGCAAATCCACTTCTATGTGATGTAAAGATCCCACATGAGGCCCCTAAGGCAAATTCCCCAAATCCCAATGTCCGGGATGACCATTATTAAAACATCCTCCTGTTTTTCAGGGAGAACATCTATGACAACCTCATCCATCTCTTTGCATCAGGATTCCTTAGTCAATGATCTTTACTTCTTAAGATCAAAATGGCAGCTTTCTATACTGCTTAGCTTTCTGCCATATATCTGTCTCTCCATGGCTTGCATCTAGAATGTAAACCGCATAGGCAATTATCCAAAACTGGTTTGGATCCAGAAGAATAAAAGTGTCACTTTTAAATTCAAGCTGCTGTGAGATCTAAATGGCTGTTTTTTAAAACTTTTTTGTTTTAGTTATACATGATAGTAAAATGCATTTATGCACTTTGACATATCACACATAAATGAGATATATTTTCTCATTTTTATGATTGTACATATTGTAGAATCAAATCCATCCTGCAGTCATATATGTCCATAAGGTAATAATGTCTCTTTCATTCTACTATCCTTCTTACCCCCATATTACCTCCCCTCCTTTCACTCCCCTCTTCCTAATATAAAGTAACTCTTCTTCCCTTCTGCCCCACCCCTTATTGTGAATTAACATCTGCATATCAGAGAAAACATTTGGTATTTAGTTTTTTGGGGTAGGCTTATTTTGCTTAGCATGATTTTCTCCAGCTCCATCCATTTACTGGCAAATGCCATAATTTCATTCTTTAAGGCTAAGTAATATTCCATGGTATATATACACCACATTTTCTTTATCCATTCATCTATTGAACAGTACCTCAGGTGGTTCCATAGTTTAGCTATTGTGAATAGATCTGCTATAATCATTGACAAATGCAAATCACCAAACTATGCTGATTTTAAGTCCTTTGGGTATAAATGAAGGAGTGGTATAGCTGGATCAAATGGTGGTTCCATTCTGAGTTTTCTGAGGAATCTCCAAAAAGGTTTCCATAGTGGTTGCACCAATTTTCAGTTCCACCAGCAATAAATGAGCATACTATTTTCCCCACATCCTCGTCAACATTTATTGTTGCCTGTATTCTTGATGATTGTCATTCTGAATGGAATGTGATGAAATCTGAGTAGTTTTGATGTGTGTTTCTCTAATTGCTAGAAATGCTAAACATTTTTTTACATATTTTTTGATAGATTGTATTTCTACTTCTTAGAAGTGTCTGTTCAGCTCCATAGTTTATTTATTGATTTGGATAATTGGGGGGTTTTTGCTATTAAGTTTTTTGAGTTCTTTGTATATCCTAGAGATTAATGCTTTATCTGAGGTGCATGTGGTAAACATTTTCTCCCATTTTGTAGGCTTTCTTTTCACAGTATTGTTTTCTTTCCGAGAAAAAGTTTTTTAGTTTGAATCCATCTCATTTATTGATTCTTGATTTTACATATTACACTTGAAGGGTCTTTTCAAAGAAGCCAGATCCAAGGCTGACATGGTGAAGATTTGGGCCTACTTTTTCTTCTAGTAGGCACAGGGTCTCTGTTCTAGTGCTGAAATCTTTAATCCACTTTTGGTTGAGTTTCATGCAGGGTGGGAGACAGAGGTTTAATTTCAATGGGTTACATGTGGCTGGCCACTTTTCCCAGCACCACTTATTGAAGACGCTATCTTTTCTCCAGTGAATATTTTGGCACCATTGTCTAGAATGAGATAACTCAATTTGTGTGGTTCTTTCTCTGTGTCTTCTATTCTGTACATTGGTTTATGTGTCTTGTTTGGTACCAGTGCCATACTATTTTTGTTGCTATATTTCTATAGTACAGTTTAAGTTCTGATGTTGTGATGCCTCCTGCCTCAATTTATTTGCTAGGGATAGCTTTAAATACTCGGGGTCTCCTATTTTTCCAAATGAATTTCATGATTCTTTTTTCTATTTCTATGAAGAACCCCATTAGGATTTTAATTGGAATTGCATTAAATCTGTATATAACTTTTTGTAGTATGGCCATTTTGACAATACTAATTTTGACACTTTCCCACAAATTCTGTATCCAGGAGTATGGAAGACCTTTCCAATTTCTAAGGTCTTCTTCAATTTTTTTTAGTATTTTGTATTTTTCATTGCAGAAGTATTTCATCTCTTTTGTTAGATTGATTTCCAAATATTTTATTGTTTATTTAGGCTATTGTAAATGGAGTAGTTTTCCTAAGTGGCTATTTTATCTTGTAGTCTATGATTCTGTTCTCTTGTGTGCCTACTGAAACATTAGACTATAAAAAGATAAAATGGAAAGATACCATATGTATAAGTCTTCTTTACCATGAGAACATACCTGAGGATTTCACAGGCTCTCACATTTTTTAATATCTGAACTGATTCTAATTTGATCCAAAATTGCACTCCGGTCTGATAAATATGTTCTGCATGCTCCTTTACTAGAGTTATTATGCCCACTTCAATTTTTCCCAGATTTTGTACTTTTTGAGCTCACAGATTTTCTGTGAGTTCACAGTTTAATCTTTCACATCTAAATTAATATATTTTGTTCTGATGAATCTTATTTTATATAACCATAGTTTTTTACCTCTACCTATTTTTTTTTCTGCTGTCTTTATTCAGAAGTCAATTACTTAAGGAAAAGCTTAAAAATCTTTTTCTGTTGGTTTTTAAGTATATTTATGTACACCTCTTTGTTTTATGTGTGTCTATCTACTTTGTCTATGTATCACTTACAAAATACAAAACTGGAATATAGATAAATGACCACTCACAAAACAAAATTTAAAAGGGGAATAGATAAAAATGCCTTTTAGTTCATGTGACATAAACCTTTAAATACAAGGGTTTTATTTAAATTGGTTAAAAAGATAACAGTAAAGATGTCTTTCAATTTATGTATCAAATTTCTTAGGAGATTAGGTAACTAATAGAATGTTGGTTTCTATAAAATATTTGAAGTATGATATACATTGCTTCAAAAATTTTTCTTCAGCAGGGAAAGAATGACTAATACTGGTAATAACATCTGTATCATATCTTGGTGTTTAGAGTTAAAAATTAGTAAATTATATTTAACATAGTAGGATTAATCTTCACAAATGTGTTTGTTTATAAGTCATCTAATTCACAATTTTAAAATAGTAAATCACTAACTGCTAAATATAATATCAAGAACTCTTGGGTTCTTAAATTCCATAAGGTAATATGTATTTTGATTTATTAACTGTGTTTTTATTCATTGGTAAATAAAAGAGTTTAAGATTGCTTTCTACTGGGTCTTCACTAAAAGCAAGGTTAGTTAAAATTCTAACAAGTGTAATTCTATATGCAAAGAGTACAAAAATATCTCAGTTGTTTCAATTAAATTATTGTAAATGGCATCAATTATTTCACCTTATAAAGAGGAGTAATAAAAAATCTAGGAATTTCATTAGGACTGTTTCTGAATGTAAATTTAAGAAAGGCTCAGCAACTAGAAAGTAGATATAAGAATTTTCTAGGTATGGAAATATATTTTAGTATGAAAATTAGTAAAAAAAAACTGGCTATGGGTGAGAAAGTATTTTGCATGGTAAATTAAACAGGTTATAGGGTGCATAAGTAAGTTGCACAAGGTTTATGGAGGATAGATCTTAAAAAGGCCTGTGTGTGATTAAGTTGGCTATAATTAGCACCATCAGTTGAAGTATTTAAGGTTATTCTAAGGTCAAATATTATTGCTCTGACATAAACCAAAGCTTAATTCTCTATGTGTTGAAGTAACAAGTTCTTCTTAAAACATTATTCTGCTCCTATCAAGAGAATATTTTGTGCCTCTTAAGTTACACTGTTTAGAAGAAGTCTTTAAAAAAATAAGTTTTATACTACTCTGGTTAAAAAAAACAGCTGTTATTTTAGATTATTACATTACACTATACATTCTAAATTTTTTCTTCAAAGGTAAACTTGGTTCATTAAAAACATCAGTGTACTGTGATACTGTTACTGGCTTTTTTGTATGTAAGATATATCCATGTACTTCAAATACACATCCTTAAATTGCAAATCATATGACAGTCATTTACCAAGCAGGTGTTCTCCAAACCAAACTTGTCTATATCAGTAGTCTTTTTCAGGCTTATATGGAAATAACAAATTTAGTTAGGGATTTATGTATGTCATTTAACATTTTGTACTTATATAAAAAGAACTTGTCATCAATAAATGATATGCATAGAATTTTGTGTTACTCTTTACACTGGAATGGAAACTTAAATGTATTTTTGGACAGTAATTTGGAAAGCCTGGTCTATTTAAGGGTTGACAATATGTAAAATAGAAACATTTTGACACTTTCCCACAAAAAGGGTTTAGGAGCTCTCTTAGTTTTCTGATTCATGTTTCAGGTGTAAGGTCGTATGATATTAACTGATATTCATATAGCATCAGGAAATAATAAATAAGAACTTTGTAAAATGATGTCTAAGAGACAGGCAAAGATCAATTTCAGAAATAAAACACTTTACCTAAGATTTGTCAGGACCTCCCACCTCTCCTGAGTTTAGACCCTTCTTCTCACCTCACTCCATGATAGAATGGTTCCAAACTAGGCTAGAATTAAATTCATTTAAAGTTAAGTTTAAAAAATATATTTTCTGTTGTTGAAAACATTACTATGATCACAAAGTACACAGAGGATATAATATATTACTCTAAAATTTTGAGATTATAAAAATATGTTTCTTAATTCATAACTATTATACAATCTGAAAAAGTTTTTTCTCTCATTAAATCCTCAGTAACACTAGAGGTTCACATGATATAAATTCTACTGCCTCTGATCCACACTGTTGGATGTGGAGACACAAAAACAGCATGAAAAAGCAAGAGAACAAATCACCAAACACAAACCAAGATACTCCAACAACACAGTGGTAGAAATGTCAGAGAAGGAGTTTAGGATGTACATAGTTAAACAGATTTGTGAGGTACAGGATGATGTAAGGAGTGAAATCAGAGAGGAAATAGAGGAAGTGCAAGACCACTTTAATAAAGAGATGTAGATTCTTAACAAAACATTCAGAAATCCTCAAAATGAAAGAATCAAAAACCAAATTAAAAAGTCAATGTTGTCATCACCAACAGACTAAATCACTTGAAAGACTGAGTTTCAGAAAATGAAGACAAAATATATAATCTTAAAAATAAAATTAAATAAGATTTACCAGGAAAAAAATGAAGGCTTGGTTATAAAAACCAAAGGAATGTACCATCTTTTCAATGAAGTAATATCAGAAAATTTCCCAAACCTAAAGAATGAAAAGGAAAATCAAATATAGGAGGCTTATGCTAAATATACTAAATTACAGCTGATCCACACCAAGGCACATTATTACAAAAATGCCTAACATACAAAATGAGGATAGAAATGTAGAGGCTGCTAGAGAAAAATGACAGGTTACATTTAAGGGGAAACTAATCTGGATCTCAACTGATTTCTTAACCCAGATTCTCAAAGATAGAAGATCTTGGAATCATATATACCAAGCTCTGGGGAAAAAAAATGGATGCCAGCCAAGAATACTATGCCAGCAAAATTAAGATTCAGAATTGACAAAGAAATAAAATCTTTCCATGATAAACAAAGTTAAAAGAATTGACAACTAGAAAGTCTGCACTACAAATATACTCAGTAAGATATTTCATGAAGAAAAAATGAAAAATAAAATTAAAAAACAGCAAAGGGAGGAACTAAACTAGAAGAATAATTGATCAAAGGAGAAACTAATTTAAATTTAAAAAACAGAGAAAACTCAAAATTACAGGGAAATCTATTATTTCTCAATTATAACACTGACTGTAAATGGTCTAAGCTCATCAATCAAAGATATAGACAGTCAGATTGGATTAAAACACAAGACCCCACAACATTCTGCCCACAAAAGACTCAAATCATAGGCAAAGACACCAACAGATTGAAGGTAAAAGAATGGGGAAAAAAACTTATCCTTCACATGGATCTAATAAACAAGTGAGGTTTCTATCCTTATATCTGATAAGGTGGACTTCAAGTCAAAATTAATCAGAAGGGACAAAAATGTTCATTCCATATGGCTTAAGGGAATTATACATCAGTAAGACATAACAATCTTAAATATTTATGCCCCACACAATAGAGCATCTACACATATCAAACAATCCCTTCTTAATTTCAAGAATCAAATAGACCACAAGGAAATAATGGGTGAATTTAATTCACCTCTATCACCACTAGATAGATCCTCCAAACAAAAATAAAATAAAAAAGCTATAAAACTAAAAAATACATTGAAAAATTGAGACTACACAGACATATATAAAATATTTTATCCAACAATGACTTAATATACTTTCTTATCAACAGCACATGGATCCTTCTCTAAAACTAACTATATCTTAGTCCACAAAGAAACTCTTAGTAAATACGAAGGATAGAGATAATACTTTGCATTCTATCAGATCACAATGGACTGCAATTAGAAATCAATGTAAAAAATAAAAATAGAAGTTACTCTTACACAGGAAGAATAAAATATATGGTATTATATGACCAATGGATACCAGAATAAATCAGGCATGAAATATAAAATACTTAAAGGTGAATGAAAATAAAAACACCACAAATCAAAATCTCTGAAATGCTATGAAGGCAGGGGTAAGAGGAAAATTAAATGCATTGAGTTAATTTCACTGAAAGAATAGAAAATCAACAAATAAATAACCTTACATTATATCTCAAAGTTCTAGAATAAGAAGAACAAATCAACACCAAAAGCAGGAGAATACAGGATTATTAAAATCAGAGCTGACATAAATAAAATTCAAACAAAAGAAACAGTCCAAAAATTTGAAAAAAACTGGGTTTTTGAAAAAATAAATAAAATTGATAAACAGCTAATTTGACAAAGAGAAAAAAATTTTAAAAACCCAAATTACTAAAATTCATGATGAAAAAGGTAACATAACATCATACACTAGTGCAATACAGAAGGTAATCAGAAATTATTTTGAAATTTATACTCCAATAAAATAGAAAATCTTGAAGATATTGAAAATTTCTAGAGACATATGACCTACCCAAACTGAATCAAGAGAACATACACAATTTAAACAAATCAGTTTCAAGCAATAAAATAGAAGATGCCATCAAAAGACTACCAACAAAGAAAAGCCAACGACCAGGATTCTCAGCTGAATTCTACACAACCTTCAAAGAAGAATTAACATGAATATTTCTCACATTATTTCATAAAATGAAAAATAGGGAGCCCTCCCAGCTTCATTTCATGAAGGTATTATCACCCTGATAACAAAACGACAAAAACACATCAAGGTAAGAAAACTTCAAACCAATATCCCTGATGAACATAGATGCAAAAATTCTCAAAAAAAATCTGAAAAAATCACATACAAAAACATATTTAAAAGATAGCCCAACACAATCAAGTGGGGTTCATCCCAGGGATGCAAGTTTGATTCAAAATATGGCAATCAATAAAAGTAATTCATCACATCAATAGATGTAAACACAGGAAACATATATATTCAGAATCTCAATATATGCAGAAAAAACATTTGACAAAATATAGCACCACTTCATGTCCAAAACACTAGAAAAACTAAGGATAGTAGGAACAAAACTCAACATTGTAAAAGCTATATAGGCTAAACTCAAGTCCATCATCATTCAAAATGGTAAAAATTTGAAAGCATTTTCTCTAAGAACTGGGACAAGACAAGGATGCCCTCTTTCACCTCTTTTATTCAACGTAATCCTTGAAACTATATCCATAGCAATCAGACCAAAGAAACAAATTAAAGGAATATGAATAGAAAAAAAGAACCCAAACTATAAGTATTTGCTGATGACAGGATTCTGTATTTTAAAAATCAAAAAATTCCACCAGAAAATTTCTAGAACTAATAAATGAATTCAGCAATATAGCAGAATATAAAATCAATACCCATAAATCAAATGTGTCCCTGTACCTCAGGTATGAACCTGCTGAAAGAGAAATTAGGAAAATTGTCCCTTTCACAATAGCCTCAAAACAATAAAAATTTGGTAATCAATCTAACTAAAAAGGTAAAAGACCTGTGCAATGAAAAATACAAAACACTAAAGAAAGAAATTGAAGAAGACCTTAGAAGATGGAAAAACCTCCCATACTTTTAGATGGGCAGAATTAACATTGTAAAAATGATCACACTACCAAAAACATTATACAGATTTAACAACAATCCTATTAAAATTCCAATGACATTTTTCATAGAAATAGAAAAAACAGTCATTAAATTCACTTGAAAAAAAATAAGAGACCCAGAATTGCCAAAGTAATCCTTAGCAAGAAAAGTGAAGCAGGAGGCGTCACAATACCAGAACTTAAATTACAATACAGAGTTATAGTAACAAAAATGGCATGGTATTGACACCAAAAGAGATACATAGACCAGTGGTACAGAATAGAAGACACAGAGAAAAAAAACCACATAAATACAGTTACACTACACAAAGCACCAAAAACATACATTGGAGAACAGAGAGCCTCTTTAATAAATGGTGCTTGGAAAATTGGAAATCCCTATGTAGCAAAATGAAATTAAGTCCCTATGTCCCAACCTGCACAAAAATCAACTCAAAGCAGATCCTAAAGTGCAAGAAGTAAAATCAATAATCAATAAGTTGTTTGGAATCAAAATAAAAACCTTCTTACGAGTGAAGGAAACAATCAATAACCAAAAATAAAAAAGAACCTACAGCGTAGGAGAAAATCTTTACCACATGCACCTCAGATAGAGCATTAATCTCCAGGATAAATGAAAAACTCAGCAAAACTTAACACCAAAAACTTAAATAATCCAATAAGTAAAATGGATAAAGGAATTGAATAGACACTTTACAGAAGAAATATAATTAATCAACAATATATGAAAATTTCAAATCTAACCATTAAACAAATGCAAATCAAAACTACACTGAGATTCCATCTCACTCCAGTCAGTATGGCAATTATCAAGAATACAAGTAATAATGTTGGTGAGGATGTGGAGATAAAGGCATTCTCATTCGTTGCTGGTAAGACTACAAATTGGTGTGAACACTATAGAAAGCAGAATAGAGATTCTTCAGAAAATCTGAAGTGGAACTACCATTTGACCCAGTCATCCCACTCCTAGGTTTATACCCAAAGGACTTAAAATCAGCATCCTACAGTGACACAGGCTTGTTAATGTTTATAGCAGCTCAATTCACAATAGCTAAACTATGGGACCAAACTAGGTACTCTTCAAGAGATGAATGGACAAAAAAGTGTAGTATATACACACAATGGAATATTACTTAGACTTAAAGAAGAATGAAATTATGTCATTTTCTGGTAAATGGAGGTAACTAGAGAATATCATGCTAAGTAAAATAACCCAGTCCCAAAAACAAAAGGCCAAATGTTTTCTCTGATATGCAGATGCTAATTCACAATTTAAAATTTCAGGAAAAATAGAGGTAATTTGGATTAAACAGATGAGAGTTAATGGAGAGGATGGGGTTTTGAGGTAGTAAGGATAGTAAAATATATCAGACATATATGATTGTGTAACTCTACAACATGTACAACCAGAAAAATGAGAAGTTCTATTCCATCTATATATGATGTCTCAAACTGCATTCTACTGTCATGTATAACTAATTAGAACAACTTTTTTAAATTCTAAAAACAAAAAATTTGGAATGGAGCCACATTTGACCCAGTTATCCCATTCCTTGACATAAGTCAAAGGACTTAAAATCAGCATGCTGTAGTGATGTTGGATACATCGATGTTTATAGCAGCTCAATTCACAATAAATAAGCTATGAAACCAACCTAGGAGCCCTTCAACACATGAATGGACCAAAAAACAATGTGGTAATATACACAATGGAATATTACAGAACCATAAAGTATAATAAAATAATAGCATTTGCCAGTAAATGAATGGAACTGGAGACTATCATGTTAAGTGAAGCAACCCTATCCAAAAAAAATGGTCAAATTTTCTCCCTGATATGCAGATGCTAAATCACAATAAGTGGAGGGGTGGTGGAAAATAGTAGTTTACTGGGTTAGACAAAGATCAATGAAGAGAAGGGAAGAGAGACAGAAATGGGGGAAAGAGTACAATGAATAGGACATAATTTACCTCTGTTCATATATGAATACACAACCAGTATAACTCCACATTTTATACAACCACAAAAATGGGATGTTATACTGTATGTATATATGATATGTCTAAAAACATTTTACTGTAATGTATAACTACCAAGAATTTTTAAAAAAAAATTTTTAAAGGAAAAAACAGATTTTTTCAATGTAATTTAAGATATACCCCTGGGTCAGCCCCACCAAAAGTAAGTAAAGCTGGAGGCTATAAAGGAAGGATTCTTAGTCAGGAGTACCTGGTAACTAACAAAAGAGACTGTCAAAGTCACAAGCTTTTTTGCATTAATTGAATATCTGCAAATTTTCCTAACCTTTTATATAGGCAAGCCTAAACTATGTTTATGTGCTTGCTACTATGATTATCTAGCCTTTCATATTGCTCTAAAAGATGCAATGTGGCACATAAAAGACCTAACTAACTTTACTAACAAAGCCCTAAGTGACAGAGATAAAGGGATTTCTACTAAACACAGTCATGATGCCAATAGAAAAGTATTTTTTAAAAATCAGCTGGCATTAAATATTTTAACTACAGCTCATGGGGACATCTATGATATTATAAAAACCAAAACTTCTGTAAATGTTTCTAAGAACTCTGCTAATGTTTCTTAAACTTTAAATGCCTTCCATTCACAAACCAATGTCATGTTGGACTCCATCTTAAGTTTTAACAGGTTGCTGTATTCATGGTTTTCAAAGGCTGGCCATTAACAGTAATTGCTTTTGTGCTAATTTATTGCAAGGAAATGATTGTTGTTCTATTTGTTGTCCAGCATGATCCTGGCTGTATGAACACCTCACCCAATAGCCTTCCAGCTGCTACCATGGACCTCTGGTCTGCACTGATGCTGAATGCCCTGGAGTGTCCTTGCCTCACCTGATAGAAAACCATAAAAAGTCTAGGCCACCAAACTACAAACTAATCCCACAAATGTACACAGACACTTCACTGTCTCATCTTGACCAGATGGGGTGAGAGTTCTGTGAATTACAAATAGGCAGAGATAATAATCCATTATCAACCTGAAGCAATTATAAGATGAGACCTTCAGCTCTCAGCCATGCAAAAAGAATTTGGGAATCAAGTTTTTAAAGGGGAAATGTTAGGAAGAAGATCAGAAACACAAAGATGGCAGAGACTTGGTATTAGAAAGAAGTTGCTGGATCCCAGTGGCTCAGGAGGCTGAGACAAGAGGATCAAGAGTTTAAAGCTAGCCTCAGCAACTTAGTGAGGCCCTATGCAACTCAGCAAGACTTTGTCTCAAAATTAAATATAAAAAAGGCTGGGGATGTGTCTTAGTGGTTAAGCTCCCCTGGATTAATCCTTAGTACCCAAAAGAAAAAAGAAGTTGCTGGAGGATGACAAAGAGACAAGTTCTGTTCCTGTTTAAATAAATCCATTACCATGACAACTCCTGCCACTGAGGACTTGTAACCATGAAAACTCCCACCACAGGGTCAGTATTTTAAAGTGACCAATGGGGGAAAAGTGGGCAGTATTCTAATTAGATTTTCTAAAGTTACCAATGGAGGGGGGAATTGGATGATATTAAAATAACTGATAGGAGCAAAAAGTTAAGGTCTTTGATCAGGTCCATATAGGAAAGTGAATGCCGCACAGCTCAGCATAGAAGACACTAATTTCCAGAGATCAGGTCCTTGAGCTCCTCTCTCTTGCTTGGCCCACTCCACCACCTAACAGTGCTACTTCCACCTTCACCTTCAAAAGATCTGTATTCTGTAAGTTTTGTGCTGTTTTTCCATTTCAGTTTGTTTCAAGATATTTTAAATTTCTCTTTTAATTTCTTCTTTAACTTACTGATTGTGTAAGAAAATGATGTTTAATTTCCACATATTTGTGAATTTCCTGAGGTTCTTCTTGTTATCAATTTCTAGTTTTACACATTCAGAATCAGAAAAGATATTGGATAGGACTTTGTCTTTGTAAATTTGATGACCTCTTTTGGAGTCTAACATATAGTCTAACCTGGAGCATGTTTCATGTGTACTTGATTGTTGACAGTTTGACTGTATGTCTTGTGGTAATTGTGGCTGAGGTAAATCTTACTGAAAACCTTAAATTTTTCTGTACCTGAATATTTAAATCTCTCCCCAGGTTTGAAAATTTTTTGCTTCTTGCTTGCTTCCTTGCTTGCTTGCTTGCTTGCTTGCTCTCTTTATTTTTTCTCCTTTCTTCCTTCTCCTTTCTTCTTTTTTTCTCTCTTTCTTTCTTTATTCCATTCCTCCTTTCTGTGGTTAAAAAAAAAAAAAAAAGGGCTTTGTGTGTGTTAAACAAGTGTCCTAACACTGAGCTAAACCTCTATCTCTTAATAAAAAAAATTTTTAACTCTCAAGACAGGGTCTCAATAAATTGCCTAGGCTGACACCAAACTTGTCTCTTGCCTCAGCCTCATGAGAATCTGTGATTACAACTATTATTTCTTCTTTGCTTTTAAATGTTTTATTAGTATATTATAGTTACAAATAACAGTGGGGTTAATTTTGACTATTCATTCATGTTTGTAATATAATTTGCTCCATTTCAAACTCCAGATCTTCTGATTTCCCTCCCCTTGTCCCTGGCTCTGCTCCCTTTCTTCTACTCTATTGGCCTTTCTTCTATTTATTCATTTTTTTAATTGGAGCTTTATATATAAATACATAAATGTAGGGTATATTGTGATATATTCATACATGCACATAGCATAATTTGTTCAATTTTATTCTACAGTTCTCCCTTTCCAACACCTCCTCCCTCCCCTCAATCTTCTTCCTCTGCTCCACTGTTCTCCCTTCTAAATTCAAAGGATTCCCCACTCTTAAAAATCCCTTATTTCTCTCTAAATATGAGAGAAAACATCCACCCTGTGACTTTCTATGTCTGACTTCTTTCACTTAGTATGATTCTCTCTAGTTCCATCCATTTACCAGAAAATAACATAGTTTTATTCTTCTTTTTGGCAGAGTGAAGCTCCACTGTGTATGGCACATTGTCTTTACTGGATCATCTCATGGAGCAACTGAGCTGGTTCTGTGGTTTGACTATTGTGTGTTGAGCTTAACTTCTTCCAATTCTTAGAGAAAGAGCTTTAAAATTTCCACAATTGAGCATGACATTTGCTGTGAGCTTTTTGTTCGTGACTTTCTGGCATTGATGTAAATTTATGTGTGCATAATTTGTTGTGAGTTTTTATCATGAAGGGATATTAAACTTTTAAAATGATTTTTCTGTGCTTTTTGAGATAATTTTGTTATTTTGTAATTTTTCACTGATACACCACATTCTTTTTCATTTTTATTGATTCTTTGTAGTTACACATGACAATAGGATTCATTCTGACATAATTACAAAATCATGGGATATAATTTGTTCTAATTCAGTTCCCAGTACTTCTTTCCCTCACCTCCTCCCTCCCTCTGTTTCTTTTCATCCTTGTAGTGATTTTTCTGCCATTTAGGTAAGTACTTTTTTAAAGTGTTGTAGGAGCTCTCTCCATACCTTCAACCCCTTCCTTCCATCTTTCCCCATTCTATGCTAATGGACTGTGTGCTTGGCAGAGAGCACCCCTTTTTTTGTAACTTTGGGCCTGATTGGTCCAGAAGTGTATATAAGCTTCTGAACTTTCTGGAATAAACGGTGTTTCTGCAACTCACTCTGGCAGAGCAGTTTTTTACCTACACCTCGGGTCTGGGTGCAGTGACCCCACAGGCCATCACCCCCATCCTGGGAGACCCCATTTTGTCTTCTCCAGAGACCTCTCTCATCTCTCAGGACCCCAACTCATAGAGCAAACCCACACAGCACAACTTAAAGCAATAATTAGCGCCCACATGCTCTCGGGCTTCTCAACTTCTCGGTTCTTACTAATTCATGACGGTCCCCCTGTTTGTCTTGCTGGTGAAGGTAACACCAACCTTTTTGTAATTGTCTTCTCTGTTTGTCTTTGTGTCATAAAGTTGGGTCAGGGAACATACTTCTACTTCCTGGCTCATCCAGCAGTCACAAAGGATCTGATCAACCCAGTGACTCCAACTCTAGCTCTAAATATCTTCATGTTGTGTTTTCATCTCTCCTAGAGTTCCCTCCTACTTTGGGGAGGCTTTCCTCTTTCCTTGGCTTTCCATCTATGCAGGCTGGTCCCACCTCTCCCTGCTCCTGGGAGGCTCCCCAGCCTGCCTCTCCCCCTTTCCCTGGAGGCCCCCAGCTACCGCCTTGTGGGACCTCTGCTTCTCGGATTGGCACTGTCCTGCGGCACCTGTGCCTCCACGTGTGCCTTCTCCCAAAGCGCAGGCCCCACCCTGGGAATGCACAGCCACTCCCCCACAGCAAGCTGCAACCGTCCCAAACCCCTGCCCACCGAGCGCTGTCGTGAGGGACCCACCACTCCTGCCAGTCGCTGCACAAAAAAGTAAACAAAACCACTTTTTCAGTGGCTCTGCCTGCCAACCACAGTGGCCACCCCAATTCCAAGCGGTATTCGTCCCTCCCGTCCTGCAGTGGCCAGAGCCTGCTACACCCCGCGTGCTCCCTAGTGCCCACCAGGGCCTCACCCACGCCTGCTGCCATCCCGCGAACGCACAGACCTCAGTGCTGCCAGCCTTCCAGTGGCTCGTAGGCGCCGGCCCCAGTCACAGGCATTGGCCCCAATCAAACACTGGGGCTCCACATGCCAATCTTCGTGGCCCCAGTCACATGCTGGCTCCACTCACCAGCCTGGGCGGACCCACCCACACAGGCCAGAGTCACAAGCACCAGAGGTGGCTCCACCCCTGCCTGCCCTGCTGGGGCGGGCCAGCGCCCAACTTAGGAGTAGCTGTGCTCTTGGACTGACGCCCACAAGGTGCAGACGCATGCCAGCCGGCAAAATCTGTTCTAAGGCCTTAAAGTGACAATGCCTCTGCCACAGTGCTGTGCAGCCCCACCTGCAGGAGGCCCCTTTGTACCTGCTGCACCCTGTGTGGTCCCATGGGCACCCCTGGGCGGCCCCATGCTCCTGCCGGCCCGCACAGCCTGCCCACTTGAACTCTATCTCTGGGTGGAGAACTGCTTGCTGCCGCCCGCCTTCCCAGGGAGAACTGAACAAAAACACTGCCATAAGCGTTCCACATAAAAAAATTTTTTTTACCCTCACAGAGAAAAGGGAAAATTACCAAGCGCGCTGTGCCTGGCACCTCCTGTGGCCAAGGCCACACCCCCGGTGAGCTTCCTGACACATGAGAATTGCTGCCTGCCCCAGCCACGGCTCTGGCTCTCACTGCGGACGCAAAGCATACAACCGGTAGAGCTTTCACAGAGAATGCTTACTTTCACTTTAAATCTGCCTCACATTCTCCTTTTTCTTCTCACAATCGGCAGACTTTTCCCAACCCCCATTCCTCCCGGCCCCTCCACCCATCCATCTTCTACACCCAGCCACCTTCTTTTGTCTCCAGCGGGGGAGACGGGCAGGCAGAGAGGGTGAACAGGCAGGGTCGGCAGAGGACCACCCCCAGGCCCACGACCAGCCCCTGCCAAATGCGTGTCCACTGGGGCCCACCACAACCAGCCCTGGGACAGCTGGGAAAGCCTGCCAGTAAAGATAGCTCAGAGGCACCTGGCTCCTCTACAGCTCCCCCAGCAACAGCGCTGCTCCTGCCAGGGCAAACCAAGGTCTCCAGGCTGCTCCTCCCATGGCACAACCACTCACCCATCCCTGGCCACTCTCTCCTCCCTGCCCTGAAACCCCAGTGACAAGGCACATTGGACAAGGGCAGGACAAACTGTCCCCAGTGCACCCAGGCAGATCACACACTCAGGCTCAGAGGGTCAAAGCCCAATTCCACTTTTAAACCAACAAATATGCCCCAGTCAGATATAAGAACTTCAATAAGTGAATTTCTGCCACTAAGGAAGTTTCTGGTCATTATGGTAGGATCATTATTAATTTATGTACTTTGTGTGCAATTTTATGCTGGGGAAGGTATACCAATTAGCTATTTACTGTTCATCACCTAATGCTTATACAAGAAAGCAAACTATTTCACCATGTACAGTTAACACATCAAGTATTCCTTCCAGCTTCTACACAGACACACATACACAAACACACACACAAATGCAGGTATACCTAAATTTTAAAAAAATATATCAATATGTAGCCATATATGCAAGGTTTCTATGGTTATTTGGGGAGAACCAATTACATACCTCCCAAACAATAGGAAATAAAAATATAAATAATTGCATATTAGAATGTTTATGTCTGTAACTATCATTGGAATGATAAAAAATTTCTCTCACTTAAATTTGTTGTCTGTTTAGCCTGAAAACCTTACTGGCTCAGAATCAGATTTCTGCTTAACTTAACCCCTCTCCTAGAACTACTTTGAGCTGCATTTCCAGCTTAAATCACTTCCTAAAGACTAAATATAAATCTGACAAGAATGGGTAGTACTTTTAAGAATGTAGGCCTTAGAAATTCATTTGGAAAAATAAGAGACTGAGAATAGCTAAAGCTATCCTGAGCAAGAAGAGTGAAGCAGGAGGCATCACAATACCAGACCTTAAACTTTACTACAAAGCAATAGTAACAAAAATGGCATGGTACTGGCACCAAAACAGACATGTAGACCAATGGTACAGAATAGAAGACACAGAGAGTAATGCACAGAAATACAGCTATCTCATACTAGACAAAGGTGCCAAAAGCATACATTGGAGAAAAGATAGCCTTTTCAACAAATGGTGCTGGGAAAACTGGAAATCCATATGCAGTAAAATGAAACTAAACCCCTAT
>PVHX01012041.1:0-61182 GCA_004024805.1 Geosciurus inauris | reverse complement strand
TTTTAATAAATGAAAGTTTTATTTGGGTCAGCATTAGTATTTTAATGCAAAAAGATTACATATAAGATACACATTTTTCACTTCACAGGACATTCATAGATTTGGATTTATTCTTCAATCAAGACTTTAAATTCCTGAATATTACAATGCTGGAAAACAACATGAAGCATCATCAACAGTTAAGATGGGTTGAACCAACCACATGGTATGGAAATAGTTTGCTACTGGCAGCAATCAATACCATAGCTCAAGCAATCTCTATTTAAATGTCTGCAATGAGAAATTAAGAGGGGTCCATTCATGAAGCTATAGAAATATTTTCTAGATTACCAAATATTATGTACCAGAGATATATTATGAACTTTATATTACTATTAGAAATAACACTTAAGTATTATACTTAAACAATTCATTGACTATTCTTGTGTCCATATATAGGACACAAATGTACATATATCCACATGTACACAAACATGGATGAATACATACACATATATATTACACTAAGGAGAGCTTTAAAACAAACACTAAAGAATATGTAATTAGGCCTGTAATCCCAGCAACTCGGGAGGATGAGGCAGGAGGATCGTGAGTTCAAAGCCAGCCTCAGCAGATTAGTGAGGCACTTATAGTAACTCAGCAATACCCTGTCTCCAACTAAAATATAAAAAAGGCTGGGGATGTGGCTTAGTGGTTCAGGCCCCTCCTCCCATTCAACAATTCCTGCCCTCCCCATGTAATTAATTGTAGAAGTAGAAAATGAGTTGTAAACTTAAGTTATTAAATCACATAAGCCAGTAAGCTTCATATGTTTCATATTGAGCTTCATAAGATTCATGTTAAAAAATAAAAGCAAAAATTGTATTGAATTCAACCATAAAATAGAAAAACTAGTAAATATACATCATATACAAATCTATTACCAGATCACAGATACAAAATTCACTTACATGTAATAAATATTCACATTTCAATAAAAAATTTAAATAAGTTGTTAATATTACCAGAACTGTGTTAAGACAGTAGACTATCACAAAAAGTTATAGGCAATGGCAATAGTGTGCAAATAACAGGATTATTTCTATCATATTCTAAGTGTTAATTTTATCTCCACTTACACATATTTTTTAGCAGAAAATTAAAAATTAAATTTCAGAGTAAATTCATACTCCAACTCTTAAATTGTGTTAAGACATTCCCATTTCAAAGAAATAACTGCTTCCCAGAAGAATTATTTTTAATACTGGCAGTCCTCCTGTTCACAAAATATAAATCTTTTCTTCTGTCAGAAAGCTCCAAATTTAAAACTTTACATCAGGCTCTTCATTCAGTGTTTTCTTTTCCTCTTGGGTATTGTGAATTCTGATTCACTAAAACCTTCAGTCTCCTCTTCCTCTTCTGTAATTACAGGCATACTCAGACTTAAAGACTTTTCTTCCTTATGTACATTCTTCACGTTACCTTTGTTTCTAGAAGACATCTTTCTTCCTGGTGACTTCAGTGCTCCTCTGGTTCTCTTTTTCTTAGTTGTTTCAGTTTGTACTTGACCAGATGCAGAATCAGAGTCAGAGGAGTCAAGCTTGACTTGACGATGTCTTCTTGACTTGGATGCCTGAACAACAACTGAAAAGGCTTTTGATTTTATTTTTGCTAATGATTCTGCCCTTTCACATCTCTCTGATTCTTGTGAATTTCCTTCCTTCTTTTCTTCTCCATCTTTATTTTTTGATTTTAAGGATGGATCCTTCCTGTCTTTATGCCACTGCTGATGCTCCAAAACTATGTTTTTAATATTGTCCAAAAAATCATCCTTTATCAAGCTGAGTGCTTTGTCTGGCTTGGATTTATCAGCTGAAATTACATGTTTCATGTTCTGATAATGATCATGAACATTCAGCATTTCCTCTAATACATCAGAAGTGATAAGTTTCATTACACGATCATCTGGATCCTTAAATTCTTCTGTAACTTCAGCTCGTTGAATTTTCTTCTTCATTCTATATGAAAGCAATTTAGGCACTGCTGTAAAGTGAAATGCTTTGTCTAGTCGTAACTTCCTAAAAATATAAGCTGCATCAAAATGTTGTGCATTTATCAAATCTTGCTGAAACTTTAAAACTTCATCCCAGTCCTTCAGGGCAACTCTGATCTTTTGTTTTGGCTGACATAGCTGAGTATTATATAATCCATATAGCAGATACAAAGCACCAACTCTTATCTGGAAGGTGTATGGAGGTAAAAAATATCGCCAAGCCAAAGCTAAAGCTTCCTTTGTAAATGTGTTCTTCTCTAAATTTCTCATTTTATCACAGAAGATGGTCCCGAACTTCATGTTTCTCCAGAGTTCCGTGAAGTCCTCGAAGCGAACGCTGTCAGTCTCCTGGAAGCGACTGAGCAGCGCTTCACAATCGGCCTGCAGGCCCGGAGGGGTCCCCATACCTACGCGGCCCGCAGGCCACTAACTCACTCACCAGCCTTCAGTAGTCTCCAAGTCCAGTCCTTTTTATATTTTATTTTGAGACAGGGTCTCATTAAGTTGCTGAGGGCCTTGCTAAGTTGCTAAGGTTGGCTTTAAACACGCAATCCTCCTGCCTCAGCCTCCTGCTATAGGCATGCACCACTACACCTGGCTTTTTCCATATTTTTATTGATGCATTATAATTATACATAATGGTAGGATTCGTTGTTACATATTTGTACATGCACATGATAGAACAATATCACTTGGTCAATAGCATTCTCCAGTATTCCCGCTTTCCTTCCATCCTCCCTCTCCTTCGCCTCTTTCCTCTATGCCGGCGCCTGCACCAGCACAAAGTGAAACTAGGATCCGCGAGGGAGCTGTGGATAAGAATCACACACACACACACACCAAAGGACAAGACAGGACTCTCTCTTTATTCAGCTGACTCGGATATATATATATATACATACTAGGATGCCCTCTAACCCAGAAGCACTATAGGGTGTGCTAAAGTCTTACAGAGTGTTACTACTTTACTAATCTTGCAGTTTTACAGGAATGAGGAACTGTTACAAGAACAAGGAACTATGGTCAAGCCACATGACTGAAAAACCTGATACTGTTGCACATTATGTACTGTGGGAACACCCAGGCCAGCTCTCTCCCACACCTCTACTCTACTAGGCTCCCTTTAATTTGCATGAATTGTCCCCAGATGTTTCTTTTCCTTTTTCCTCTCTTATTTGCTAGGGTCTTTAAATGTTAAATCTATGCTCACTCCATGAGCTAGAAACTCAATTCCAAAGTACATAGATAAACAATAGAAATGAGAGCCAATGTTCCCCAGGAGCAGTACATGACATTATGTAATCATATCATATAATCATAACAGTCACAGAAACCACCCAAATACCCATTAGCTGTAAAATAGGTGTTGTTAATGGCAGCCTATTTGTACAAGAGGGTATTATACAGCAATGAAAATATACGACTGGCACAAGGCACTCTAGGATGCTCAGAGGTACCCTGTCGAATGAAGACATCCAGATGCCCATAAGCACACACGAAGGTCAGACTGAGTGCTTCCATTTATACAAAATAAAGAACCAGCAAGTCGGGTGATGACAGAGGGCAGAAAAGGATATTTTGGGGATGCTGACTGGGAGGAGCATGAGGGAATCTTCCAGGCAGTCAATTGTGTGACCTACCATCTGGGCAGCAGTGATGTGTATATATGTAAATAACAGGCAAATCATTATTTTAAAAATGTAAAGTGTAAAAAGGAAGCCATGCCCTGGGGATTTTTGCATTTTACTTCAAGCTCTACTTCAACTTCAACAAGGAAATAAAAAGGAGGGCTGAGGTTATAGCTCAGAGGGAAAGCCCTGCTTAGCTTGTGCCAGGCCCTGGGTTTGATCCCCAGCACAGAATGGAGGGGAAGAGTGAGAGAAGGAAGGAGCAAGGGAAGGAGGGAGAGGAAGAGGGAAGGAGGGATGGCCAGGGTGCAGGAGGAGGGCTCTGCCCGCTGCTTTCTTGGCTTCTTCCAGTCTCAGCCCCCAGGAATGAGAAGCTGCCCTCCACACAAAGATTCATAAGACATGTTTTTTTTTTTGTTTTTGTTTTTTCCCATCAAGAGACCACAGTTACCAATGCTGGCTAATTCCCTACCTTCAAAGTGTCTGCAGAGGCTCAGCAATCACCTCCCCTTGGTCTGACACCATCCTCTCCTTCTGGACTTGCTCAGCACCTCCCTCTCATCTCCCTGACTTTGGGAGCCTTGGTGTAGTCCCCCGCTGACTCCCTGACTGATACCTTTGGTCACGCTGCCCCTGCCTCAAACCTCCTCTGGCTGCTCCTACCAGGTCCCAGCTGCCTGGCCTTCCCCCTCTTGGTCGCCCCACACCGGCTTGCCTCCACACCTCGCCCCATGTCTCAGCCCCTGCACCACTCTCTTGTTCCTGGCCTCTCTTCTAGTCCCCGGAACACCTGGGTGATGACTCCTCGATGGAGGGGCCCACGCTGGAGGGCTGCCATCATTGGAGAGAGGCTGAAAATTAGAACCATGGGAAGCTTCTCTCAGAGCAATCAGTTCTCATGATTCTCCTCCTGACTTTTCTAGAGTACATATGCCTATTTAAAATTCTTCAGAAAGGCCCAAAGAAGAAAGCAGAAGTCATATTTTGTCTCCAGATATCACACTGTTCATGTTTAGGTGACCTGAAAGGCAAAGAGTACAGGACCCAGGGCCATTTGTCTTTTGTTTCTCATGGTCACTGTAAGAGGTCACTATAAGTGTCCACTCACACTCTCTCTGTATATTTTTCATTATTTTGTTAAAAAAAATAAAAAGAGCAAAGAAGGAAAGGAGGGAAGGAAGGAGGGAGGGAAGAGGGAGGGAGGGAGAGAGGAAGGAATTATACCGAATATCTTTTTTCATACTGATTTCTCTCCAAATCTACACATGGAAGGTATGTTCTGTTTGAGGGCAGAGGGTATGTGGCAGATGTTTGATTCAGCCAACTCTAGAAACACAAGGTATTAAAAAATACATTCACTGGAAAATTATGTATGAAAACACATTTCAGAAGACAATCCAGTTAACACTCTCTCAAGACAGGCAGACACCGCAAGAGGTGGTGGAGCTCTGGAGGTGTTCATCGTGGCCATGTTCCTTCAGGGTTTACCCTGCAAACTGAGCTCCAGAAGGCAGGAGATCCCATTCCCATTTCTGCCCAGCTGTGCATTCAATGGCCACCTGTCTGTCCCGGAGATGCATACCTGGCTGTGCAGAGCAGACATAAAAAGAAACATCAAGTTGAATAAAACTAAAAGAAGCCAAATTACAGACTGGAGGTCCCTAACCCCTCTCTGCTCTAGGAGCTCAGACTGGGAAATTTTGGCCCTCTCTTCTGCCTTCTCCCCAGCCTCTCTGGACCTGGTGATACCTCCTTCATGGCCACTCTCAGTGCAAATTCGTGTAACCAAGATATGGGTCAAATTCCCAAGCCTGCCATTCAGAACACTGTACCATGTATGCTCAATCTGCCAACATGGGAGCCACAGGCTAAGGTGGCCCCTGAGGACTGGTGATAGGGCGAGTGAGACAGAAGAACTGAGTTTTTAGTTTTTATTAATTTTCATTTAAAAACTAAAGCATATAAAATCTTTTCCCACTACTTCAACTTTATTATTTTGCTACAAATGTATTTCATTTTAACAATTGCCTCACATAAGATATGATCATATACTGCGTATATAGTGTTTTTGTTTTTGTTTAAAAGGTTCTTTTTCAGCAATGGAAATAGTGTTAGAAAATTCTGAAGAAAAGATAGAAAAAAGATGTTACAAAAATTGAAAGATCTTCAATTTAGTCACCAAATAATTGTCCATAAAATATAAAGAGTTTTCTAACAATAGCAAAGGCCAATCAATAAACTTCAAAAATTACAAATACTTGTCCTTAGCCAAGCAGTATAATAGCTGCTGCCCAATTAATACTTTGGGTACATTTTATCTCCAAAGACTTCCAATTTAAGAAGAAAAGTTGTCAATTCACAGCCTACAAAAAGAATTGAACACATGACATAGATTTTTTAAAAATCTTTTATATCTACCAAAGAAAAATTTTAGCCAGATAAGAAAAAATTAGTTTCTTTCACCATAAATGTTAGCTTCGCTATGCTAGGTCAAAAATTCCATTTTTTGGAATTTTCACATAAGGGACTGGTATTTGCCTTATTGCATATTTTATTATATGATACATTTTGAAAACATTTATGTGAAGTTTTCTGCAGCAGACTCTGGGAAAAGCATCATGGATACATAGCTGTGTATACCATTCATTATACACAGTCAAATACTGTGAATCATGTTCAGTTTATGGAACACTTGAAGGAGGTAGGAGACAATGGACCTAATGACATTTGTTCTTTGTCAGTGTTTTCTGAATCGTGGAAAAGTTTTATAAAGATTTACTGTATCTTTAACCCCGATTCAAGATTTTCTTGAAACAAAAGAAATGCTTGCCAAAAATTCAGCAGAGACAGAAAATGGCAGTGTGACTTATGTTTTCTCACCCAAATCAGACCGCATACGAATGAGCAAAATTTAAAACTCCAAGGCAAGGAAAAACTAATTTATGACATAGTTAGGCAGGTATTGGAATTTATGTTGAAACTAAAACTTTTAAAACACAAATAATAATAATGACTTCATCTTTTTTTCTGACAGGAATCAGTATGCAAATTATTTCAGTTGACAAGTGTCATGTAAATCAGCTGCAAAGACTGGAAAAATGTCATTGATAACTTCTGAGTTGCTTTTCAATTTATGTAATATGCTTCTGCATTGACCCAAAAGTTAGCGAATTTACTTAACTCAGACACAGGTAGTTTTGAAACTGATACACTTTCACTCTAAAGTCAAATGAATTCCTCTAGGAAAGAAGAAGCTTTGTTAATATGGATGCAAATATTAAATAAGAATTATTTTTGGTGCTTTTTTTGGTTAGTCAAAAACATTTAAGTATATTTGTAACATTTTAGGTATGAGAGTCTGCTTTTTCAATCGTATGTTTCATGAAATAGAATACAGATGAAGTATTCCAATGAACAGTCTGCATTTGAATCAAGATATGCTGCAAGTAAAAATCAAACACTGAATTTCTCAGAAAAAAGTATACAAAATAGCTTATTAATAATTACTATAGAGGCTGGGGTTGTGGCTCAATGTGGCTCTTGCCTGGCATGTGTGAGGCACTGGGTTCCGTCCCCAGAAGCATATAAAAATAAATAAAATAAAGATATTGTGTCCATCTACAACTAAATATTTATATATATATATGTATATATAAAGATAGATTTTCTCAAAAAATATTATATTAAGTGCATGTTGAAATAGTATTTTAGATATACTAGGTTAAATAGAATATATTATTAATTTCACCAATTTTTTAAAATGTGGATACCAAAAAATTCTGAAGAATGCCTGTAACTCCAATTAGATATGGAAAATGACAAATCCCCAAATAGTGAGGCCTGGAAAAGGGAGTAAGAAGAAGCTATACATTGACAGCATTGATCCTTTCCTAGTACATCCTTCCCAGTGATAAGACAAGCTCTGGGGAGGAAATATACAACCAAGCCTAGACTGGCAGTCTCTAGGAAGAAGCCGAAGCATTGACCCTTCCCCAGACAAGTCCTTTCTCAGAGACAGTACAATTAGACCCCAGAGGGAAAGAGATAAATACTGACCATCGATGCCAGACCCTCCATTTGGCCCACTGACTGCTGACCCCAGACCCTCCATTAGACATGCTCTGGCATTAAGTCACCTCTCAGTATAACCTATATAAGTCCAGTCCCCTCCTTTGTTCAGTGGCTCATTTTCCACCAGGAGAGTGAGTCCATCAGAACCATGACTCCATTCCTGAATAAAGGCTTTTGGCTGATTCGTGAAGTTTGCAACCGGCCCAGTCTTTTTGTGCTAACAACTGCCATTGTATTCCAGGGGATTGCTGTGATTAGGAATGTAACTGCCGTGCTCGTGTGTAAAAAGTGCTAGGACTTTGTCTTATCTGCAGTCCTATACCAGAGCCTAAAAGTAGTGCTGGGCACGTGCAAGGTGCTCAGACTGCACTGACCTATCTTTTCCAGGGCATTTTAAGGTGGATCTAAACTTTGACTGTAGGTGATGACACAGTTTTTCAAAACAGCTGGGAAGAACATTTTAATCTGCAAATAGAATATGTTCATTATTACTTTGTAATAATTTCATGACTATCATCTAACATATTAAAGCATCATTAAGAGATTGCCTAAAAAAAAGAAAAAAAGAATATAATGGCTAAGTAAATGGATCTAGTTATAACTTATTCACATAGTAATGTGCTATATAACAACAATTTGATCAACTATAGACCTAATATACAATGGTAGTAGTCCCTAAGAGGAAGTTGCCTAGGGCTGGGGTGTAGCTCAGTGGTAGAGGGAGCTTATGTGTGACGCCCTGGGTGCAATCCCCAGGGGGGAAATAAAAAGCCATCTTAGTCTGTATAAGTACACTCTGTGACACAGTGATGAAATCACCTCAGGACACCTTTCTCCAAACATATCCTGTCATTAAGTGACCCATGACTTTATGGGTAAAGGTGCACTAGCAGGAAAAGAAAACAAGCCAACTGTGCTAAGCAGAAAGAATTTTAATCCAGAGAATAAAGAATTTACAAAAGTTCCTGGAAGGCTGGAGCAGGGTCCTGGACCAGGCCCTGGCAATGGTGGCCAAAACCTCACTGTGGACAGCCAACCAGGAAGCCGCCACCGCCACCGCCACCGCCACCGCCACAACTTCATATTGGATTTAGAGCCACACGGTACCTAAGAGATCCAGCTCAGTGAAAAATGGATGCCCCTCATTCCACCTCTGGATTAAGAAGCTGGTGGCTGGACAGCAGAACACACTGCAGGAAACCCACGAGGATCACCGCACACGACACCACAGATGGCCTCAAATTGGCACACGAGTGCAGCTGACCTGGGCTGGCACACCCACCACCAGGATGCAAACTTGCCCTTTCAGGAAAATGGCCCCAGGTTATTTCTAAGAAACAGGGAAAGACTGAGGTTTGCTCAATGATTTTCAAGAAAATGCCACAGTCCCTGGGATGCTGGGCTCAAGCTCAGGCTTCAGACCAGCCCAGGGAAGAGCCAAAGATTGTACTGAATACAGCACAAACACGTCCAGCTGTGGCTCCTGTCATCAAAGACGATGTGGGCCCTTGAGTGAGGGACCCAGGAGAGGGTCAGGCCACACTAACAATGACATTTGATGTGGGAGAATTTTCACAGCTCATGAAATTCCTCTGGACCATCGGCTCACCCATCATTACCCCCCCCACCCTTCATTTTATAGATGTGGAAACCCAGGCAGAGAAAAATTAGCAACTTGTCCAAGGGCGAGTGCAGAGCTTAGGTCATGACCTCAAGCTTAGTGCTGTGGTTAGGACACAGGCTGTGGAGTCATGCAGAGCCAAGTCCAAAGTCATCTCCTGCCACACAACAGGCAGGTGTCCTTGGGTATGTCCCTCTGAGTCTCCATCTTCTCAAGCATAAGTATTTTCTCCTCACCTGGCACTTTTCCTTACACTTTGTCTTCGGGAAATTTGAAATGTCTATGTGCACACACCTGATAGCCTTTTCCTTTAAGGTTATGGAATTCTATGTTTTGCTTTTTAATTTTTTTAAATTTTATTTATTCACTTATTTTGGTACTAGACAGAGAATCCAGGAGTGCTTTACCACTGTGTCACATCCCCAGCCCTTTTTATATTTTTATTTTGAGACAGCATCTTGCTAAGTTGCTGAGGGCCTGGCTAAGTTGCTGAGACTGGCTTTGAACTTGAAATCTCCTCCTATCTCGGCCTCCCAAGTACCTGGGATTATAGGCATGTGCCACCATGCTCGATTTATGGCTTGCTTTTAAAACATGCTTCTCAAATGCATATTATGAAATATTCTCCTATGAAAAACATTCTTCAAATGCTTTTTTATACCAGGTAGAATTGTGTATGTGTGTGTATTCTTTTATTTTGGGGTGCATTATAAAATAATGATCTGACTTTATTTTTCCTAATAGCCAGTTGTTTCTACATTGTTATTTGAATGGGCCAGCCATTTCCAGTGACTTAATTTATCCTTGTGTATAATTACCCTTGTGCTGGGGGGCTGGAGTTGTGGCTCAGTGCTTGCCTAGCATGAGTGAGGCACTGGGTTCAATCCTCAGCACCACATAAAAATAAACAAATTAAAGCTATTGTATATATAATGCTCCATACATGCTTTGGTCTGTTTCTGGTTTCTCTATCCAGGTGCAATTTATCAATTTCATCTTCTCTGTAACAATACCACCATGTTATAATTACAATGAATTTGGACAAGGTTTTTATATCTTTAGGACAAGTTCTTTACTCCTCAATATTCTTTTTCAATAATTCACTATAATTCATCTGTGTGTGCTCTCCAGATTAATTTTAGAATCCATGTATTAAGTCCCAAGAAAAATTGCTGTCTCCTCATTGAAATGTCAGTGGGTTTATGTTATTTATGGAGCACTGATTTATTTAAAATATTCAATCTTCCCTTCCTGGAGTGTAAGATGTCTCTGTATTTATTAAAATATCCTTTTGCATACTTGAACATTTCCTTAGATTTGTTCCTGGGTTCCTTGTTTTAATTTTATCTTGGTCTATTTTGTTCTGCTTTGGCTGTAGTACTTTTGTGAATGGGGTTTTTCATAACATTTTATAATTTATTCCTTTTATATAGTAAACTCAATATTTTAACACTGATGTTATAGCCAACAATCTTGTTAAACTTCGATTAGTTTTAATAGACTGTAAGGAGCATATGCCATGGACATGCCTGGACATGCCGGGAACTCACTATGTTGCTGGCCATAAGGAACAGCAGTCAATGACTAAGCCATTGACTTGCTTAGTCATGCTTGCTTGCTAGTGATAAGGGGCACCTAGCCATAGGCCTGCCTAGCAATGACTGGTTACAATTGATAGGGAGCTCAGCTCCATGCACATGTGCAAAGAAAGGCCCAGTTGCAATTATACTATCTCACTGGACATAACCAATGGACATTGACTGTTACTGGGTGTCACCAATCACCAGCTCACACCACCAACTTGGAACTGCATTTAAACAGCTTGTCCTGCCACATTGGGGGCTTTGCTCGAAGGACATCAGTGAGACTGGCTACCTTGCTGTCCATCCCTGGATCAACTCCACCATTCCCTGACGTCCAGCTGTTGGCTGAAGAAAACCACCAGACAAGAACAACATCTGCTCTTTGGCTAAGAGAAGTCACCTGGCATTGGAGGTATTTTGGGGCTCGTAGTTGCCCTAGGATTGTGTGAATTGCTGGTAGTGTTTAGTTGCCCTAGGATAGTGTGACTTACCTATAGTGCTTAATTAGTGCGCATTGAATGCTAGTTGGGGTGCTCCAGCACACCCAACACTTTTTGCATTAATTAATTATATTTAATGTGACTGAACATACACTTGCATTTAAAGACAATCCGCCTCCAAGTAATTATTAATTGTGCTGCTCGTGACATAGACCTTTTAATATTGAGTTCTTAGCAAATAATCATATATCTGAAAATAATAACCATTTTGTCTCTTCCTTTGTTAACTTTGTTTTTCTGGTTGTATTACATTGGTAAGAATCTATCTCCTTTTAGAATAGTTTTAAGTGCAGGACAAGGATGGAAAGAAAATTAGAAAGATGCACAGAAGCCAAAGAAGCAGCAAGGACCAGAATCCAAAGAATTCATACCCTGCAGCTGAGAACAAGGGTTCCAGCAGGCACCAGGAGAGAGCAGGAGAGGTTTCAGACAGGGTGAAGGGCAAGAGTGGACACCACTGCCCAGCTGCACAGAGCCGGGGTCCCAACACCTGCATTCCCAGAAGAATCATCTAGAACAACCTCCCTCCTGCAAAGTGAGATAGGTAATATACTTGTCTGTGGTGGCTTGACCTATGGGGGAGAAGGAATCCTCCAAAAATGAACAACCACAAGCCACCTTTAACTGTGTTTACAGAACACTCTGTACCTTTTCCATAGTTTTTTTTTTTTTGTTTTTGTTTTTTAAGTTATCTTGCAAATGAAAGATAAACCTCTCTGGAGGGACCTACCCTTCAAAGAATTCCAATAGGCAAGTTCCATGAACCATAAGAAATCACAAAACACACAAAATCACATGTACACATGCTTACGCAGTGGGTGTCAAGAGTAGCACTGACATAGGCAAAAAGAAGACAAGGGAGAAGATGAATCTGAGGACCCAACAGAGAGAAGAAGATGGAAATACCAAAGATGAAAAGTTTCATAGGATGGGCCAATCAGGGTTAAGAGGTAATAAACTGGAGTTCCTCCAGAAAAAGAATAGAAACAAGAGACACACTATTCAAAGAGCTTGTAGCTGGGATTTTTCTGGGAATAAAAAAAAGTTCTCAAGCAGATAAATGAAAAAAGAAATAATGTCCAGTAGCAAAATAAGAGAACACTAAAAACAAATAGAATATCATAAAAGCAGCCAGAGAGGAAAACCAGATTAATTTTATATATGGCCAGAAGAAATATATTTTCAAAATGCTGAGAGACAATAACTGCCAACCTAGAATTCTATCTATAACAATGTTCCCTTTCAAGATTAGAAAAAATAAAGACATTTTCAGATTAAAGGGAAAAAAAACAACCTCCTTCCAGTGTGCTCTGAGACCTTCACTAAAAGAATTTCTAAATTATACATGGGATTCTATATCAGGAAGATGTCCAGAAAGGTCAGAGATGCAAAAGAGAGTAAGAAGCCAAGAATGAATTTGCGAAGTGGGCAACAGGAGACAACTCCATTGCCATTGCCGTGGGCTCTAATGCTCTGTCTCATTCTTTCCTTCCCTCCTCCTAAAGACGGCTCACTTTCACCGAGCACCCCACCATACGTCGACTTTGTGCTAAGCTCTTAATACTCATCAAGGTTTATAACAGCCCTGTTATGGTTTGAATCTGGACTGTCCCTCAAAGGCTCATGTGTGGAATTGGTGCTTTGGGGAAGTGATTGGATCGTGAGGGCTCTGAGCTCACTGGTGAACTAATGCATTCAGGGATTCGCCATTTAAATGGACCATTGCAGCCGGGCGCGGCGGCGCAAGCCTGTAATCCCAGCACTTAGGGAGGCTGAGACGGGAGAATTGCGAGTTCAAAGCCAGCCTCAGCAAGGGCGAGGCACTAAGCAACTCAGTGAGACCCTGTCTCTACATAAAACACAAAATAGGGCTGGGGATGTGGCTCAGTGGTCAAGTGCCCCTGAGTTCAATCTCCAATACCAAAATAAATAAGTAAATGAATGAATGAATAAATAAATAAATGCCCCTGAGGATTGATATCTTGTCCCAGCCTCCTCTCTCTCTCTCTCCCCCCTTAACTAGCTGACATGAACTGAACCGTTTTCCTCTTCCATGTCCTTCCGCCATGATGTTCTGCCTCACCTCAGGCCCAAAGCAATGAAATGAGTCAACCATAGACTGAAACTTCTGAAACCATGAGCCAAAATAAACTTTCCCTCCTCGAAGTTGTTTTTCTCATATATTTGCCACAGTGACAAAAAACTGGTTCACAGAAACCCTATGAGGGAAAGAATATTGTCACCATTATGCTGACTTTCCTGAGGAGAGTCCAGACATGGAAGCTTGGGCTGAACTTGCCACCTGGTCCAAGTTCACGTGGAATAAAAAGGCAATAAGATGGGGAGTTGTGGCTCAGCGGTAGAGCGCTCACCTAACGCGGGTGAGGCACTGGGTTCGATCCTCAGCTCCACATAGAAATTAATAAATAAAGTTATAAAAAAAACATTTTAAAAAGGCAATAAGATTAAATTAAAAATGCAAAGAAAATCCTAAATTCTCATTAAGGGAGGAACTTAGAAGAGTAGAAGATCCAGACAAATAAACATGGAATACAAGATTTGACTTCCATTTATGGATATAATGGAGTAGACTAATCAACCAATATTCCCATAGAGAATGATTAGAAAGCCAAAGAAGTTTTAAAAATCTGCTTCAGATTTTTCCAGCAGGAAGAAAACCACATGGAGGCAGCCATACTCAAGCAGATGGAAACCAAAGATGAAAAGAAAAACTTAAAAGCAGAGCGAACCTTTAATGGAAAAGCATTCAAATGGAAAAGTTGTTTTTAATACAAAGAATGCAACTCAAAAGTAAAAGTACTAAAAGAAAAAAATTTTCCAATCCTATAATGGAGTAGACTAATAATGAAATGGTCTTTCGAAATTGAAAGTCAAAAGACAAGCAAAACAGATCCCTTTTAGCCACTAGAACTACACTAAAAGAAATATAAGAGACAGTTTTTCAGACAGCAAGAAAATATTTCCAAAAGAAATATAGACATACAAAAAGGAAGATAAACCCCACAAAAAGGGTAAATACAAGTGAATATTGACTTTAAAAATAATAATACAATGCATATACCTTTGAGCCAGAATTTCCACCTCTAGAAATTTCCACAGATAAAATGCACATTTTCTACACCTCACTTCCCTCCCAGATCCATTTCCCATTCTTCTATCCCAGGAGGTTGACCGTTCTGTGCTAGGTCGCCCCTGCCAACTGGCCTTTGTGGTTGCATCTGGCTAATGGTTAAACTCTTGGCAGAAGACTGTAGTGCGGGAAGAGAGGTCAAGGTGTTTCCTCTCTGCTCTCTCTATATTTTGAGGCTGTGTTTCTACAAGGATATAGCTCTAAGTGCCCTTCCTGGGCTCAGGTGGAATCATTTCCTTTCAGGTCTGGAGGAGGTAACAGCTTCCTGCAGTTGTCAGCCCTGGGTGCCCAGCATCTGTGGACAGTTTCCCTGGCCTTGTCCACAAGAGTGTCTGGATTTGAATTTTCTGCATTTTAGTGCTGTTTTCTACCAGAGCTCTGACTGATGCAGATTCAAATGTAGGGATTTTATTGAAAAATTGTTTATAATAGCAAAATATTAGTCTGGAACCAGCCTAATATCTACCAGTCGGGAAAGTGGATACATAAATGATGTAGATTCATGTAAAAGAGTACAATTCAACCATTAAAAAAGAATAAAGTACAGCTGGGGAGTCTGAGACAAGAGGATTGTGAATTCAAAGCCAGCCTCAAACTGTGAGGCTCTAAGCAACTCAATGAGAGCCTGTCTGTCTTTACATAAAACACAAGATAGGCTGGGGATGTGGCTCAGTGGTCAAGTGCCCCTGAGTTCAATCCTGGTACCCCGCCCCCCCCCCCCAAAAAAGAATAAAGTAGCTTAATAAGAACTCACAGGGAATGTTTTCCACAATTTATTATTAAGTGAAAAAAAAAGTGAGAGGAACACTTGTATCATAAATTCGCATTTGTATAACAAAAGTGTTTGTGTGCATGCATACACATAAATATCTCTGCAAGAATAAACAAAAACGTGACAATTTTGGCTGAATCTTATTGCCCTCTTTGAATTTTGTTTTCTCATGTAGATGAATTACTTTTTCAAAAATCCTTTTAAATGCCTTTTAAAGGAAAAAATCCTTTATTAGACTCAGAACTACCACTTAATCATTTGGCAAATCTGTTTTCTCTCCACTTCTAACCTTGTTTCACTCTTAAAAATACACCATCAGCCAAAACCAACCTCTTACTTAGGTTGGACTTCAAAGGAACTTGAATAAATCAAAGAAAGAAAGACAAAGAGTGCACCCAGACTTTAGTGACCTTTGCCAGGTTTCTGTGTAACTTTCCTCCTTATCAGCAGAGATAAGTCTCTTCAAGATAGCGGGTCTAGAGGGGATAGAAGGACAGGAACCAACTATTTACATCCTCTCCCCACCCAATCCTGTCCTTGGGTGAGTGTCAATTCATCTGTAGATTTTCACACTCTCTGGATGCTTCTGGTGCGGGTAAATTTCTAGTCACCTCTTGCAGTAGGTGAGTGAGGCTGAACCTAAGGCTGAGCTCTCTCCAAAATAGCTAAGGGATCACCAAGTGGTCACTCTGCCAAACAGCATGAAAACTAAGGCACATGATCTCAGTGTCTTTTTTTTAATTCATAAAAAATGTAGGACTCTTCTGAAAATGTGGCATGTCGTGGCTAACCAAGACTGTAGGTCTCAGCGGTGCCCACATTCCCTCTCTGCCTTGGCCACCAGGAAGCTCAGATATGAATTGCTTCCCACCTTGAAAATCTTAGTGCTGCCCTGGTGCCCTCACACCTGTACATTGACTCTGTTCTTTAGCATCTTTTTCCTTTAGGCCTGATTTGTGGTGTTTTGATTTTTTAATTTTGTCTTTTTTTTTTTTTTTTTTTGTACTGGGGATTGAACCCAGGGCCTTTGGTCACTGAGCTACATCCCTTCCTTTTTTATTTTGTATTTTGAGACAGGGTCTCCCTAAATTGCCCAGGCTAGCCTCAAATTTGCAATCCTCCTACCTGAGCCTTGGGAAGTGTGCTTTAGAATTCCTTGAGCTGCCCTCCCAGCTAATTATGATCCGGGCAAGAAAAAATAGCCTTGTAATTTCAGTGGTACTTTGTTGGGTTTTTGTTCTGTTTTGTTTTGTTTGTTTTTCACAAAAATGGCATCAATAAATGAATGAATGAATTCTATGTCTTTTCAAACACTCATATGCCCTCCAAAGAAAAAGATTTTTTCACCAATACGGGTATCTTGAAGAGTGTGCCAAGACCTCAGAAGGCAATTCCACAAAGATTTTCCCAAGCGTCAAGAACATTCCTGAGGATGTCAAAGGGGCACTTCTGAATGGGTCACTCAATTGAATACCTGTCTCTGGAATATTGCTTCTAAACAATCAGCTGTATTAACTTATAAATATTTAGTAGGTATGAAATGACCTTTGAGCTACATGGTCATTAAAATAATAAGCAAAGATAACAGGCTGCCAGTGGCTCAGCCATTTTGCCAGTGTCCAATTAATGGTGATATTTTAACAGGCATACACATCTCAATTTCCTTTATAGTAGATAAAGATCAGAATTTTTATCCGAAGCACCCACAGAAAGGAAGAGCTGTGGCCAAATTCATTAATCATGACGGGTTTATCTGACCACAGACAAAACCAATTATTTGTGCATTTTTAACAAGTGAGGCCATCAATTTTGATTAAAGCCGGGACTCACAGGGATGTGAAAACATTTGAGGCACGTGCATCTCCATTGACTGACATGCCTTGGTTTCACAGATCTTGCATCTCCAAGCAGAGATTTTGATTTGGGCAGCACTTTTATGCACTGAAACCTGTAATTAATTCCAGAGATCTTAAGTCAATGAATGGCATTCATTAAATGAACATAAAGGAGACTTCGTGCATTTGAATACTAATTTACCTTCCTTCATACTAAATAAGCCCTTTTGGTGTTGGTTGTAAATAAATAAATAAATAAAGCAAGTAAGCAAGGAAGCACAGCCACTATGATAACCCCCCAAACAGGCCAATCCTTGATTCATCGTCTGATTCTACAATTGGCTATTTATTGAGTGCTTACTGTGTGCCAGGCACAATTCTAAGAGTGTATGATTATTGCTTTATTTACTCTCCAAAAGAACTCAATGAAGTAGGTTCTGGTTTTTTGATTCCCATTTTTGCAGAGGGGGAAACGGAGGCAAAGAAAAATTAGGCAATATTCCCAAGGTCATGCACCGTGAATAAAGTCAAGGCCAGGCAGAGTCCATGTCTCCAGCATGGCACTCAAAGGCTCAAGGCGGGGGCTGCTTCATCCTTTCCAGGGATTCCACACATCTCTCAGCTCCAACCAGGACCACACCCTTCCCTCAGCACTAGTTACTCCCCATGCTCTCCCCTTTGTTCATCTTGCTGACAGACATCTAAAGGTGCTTTTGACCCAACACAGCCCCAAATGGACACACCCCTTTTGTCCCAGACCTGCTGGTCCTCTGTGCCCTTGTGGCTAGCATGGCAGTCCATAGTCCCCTCACCTGCCTCCGAGCTGGGGTGGCCATGCCGTCTCTGCTCCATTCCCTGTCATGCTCGGTGGCTTTGACTCCCTCCACTGTGACCTCATCCCTGTGGTCATGGCAATGGCCTGCACGCCTGTCCAAGAGGGAATACTGATGGGCGAGAGCGCCAAAGTCTGTGGGTTAAAAGCCCCCGGGACAGCTCCCCTCAACCCCAGGACAGGTGTGCTGTTTTCATTCTACAAAGCAGTCTGGCGTCAGGTCAGAGCCACGGCTAACAAGATCCAAACCCCTTTCACGACAGTGTGTGCCACCTCCTGCTCGAAAAGTTCCACATTGTCCTCAGGTAGAAGGAATTGTGGAGAAACTCTTCACTCTGGCATTGAAGGTCCTTCCACAGCTGGAAAACCAACCTTCCCTGACATCATCTTCCACTGTGCCCCTGGAAAATGCCCTCAACACATCATTATTATTATTATTATATATTTTTATTATTATTATTATTATTATTATTATTATTATTATCCTTCTCCTCCTTTTCTTTTCTCAGTACTAGGGATGGAACCCAGGAGCTGTCTGCCTCTGAGCTACATCCTCCAGCTGCCTGCCACCTCTTCTGTAAATTTTAAGCACCAATTTAAAAAACAATAAATAAATAGAAGGGCAAGACAGGAAGGTAGAGAAAGGAGAGGGAGGGAAAAGAGCAGGAAAAGAGGAAGTCTTGGAGACTAAAGTGGAGCAAATTATATTCTACGCATGCATGATCATGTCAAAATGAACCCCAATATTATGTATAACTGTAATCACTAATAAAAATATTTAGAACTTTTTTATTTTGCAATAGGGCCTCGTGCTCATAATCCTCTTTCCTCAGCCTCCCAAGTCGCTGGACTTACGGGTATGCAGCACCCTGCCCAGTGCCCTTAACACATTCTAAGTAAAGAAAAAATACAGAGGGAGGGAAAAGAGGTCAAAAGGACAGCAAGTGGAAAGCTATTATTCTACAATGTTACAAGGACGTTTGGAACCAAACTTTGGAATATTTGTCCTGCTATGAGGAAATGGGTGTTTTTGTTTGTTTGTTTCTTTGGTACTGGGGAATTGAACCCCGGGGCACTCAACCACTGAGCCACATCCCCAGCCCTCTTTTGTATTTTATGTAGAGACAGGATCTCACTGAGTTGCTTAGCACCTCATTTTTGCTGAGGCTGGCTTTGAACTCAACATCCTCCTGCCTCAGCCTCCCCAGGCACTGGGATTAATCATAGGTGTGCGCCACGGCGCCTGGTGAGGAAATGAGTCTTCAAGGTCATTGTCTCTGACTCCCTGAAGAGACTAAGAAAGATGCTGTTTCCCTGTCCCCTTATTTTTTCTGAATTTCTTCACAAGTCCATTACATGAGATATCCCTCACATTCTTATTATAAGAAAATGTGCCAGAAAGATCTTCTGAAAAGCCACCCACCCCCAAGTAGGAAAACTTCCTGCACATGCTCAGTTAACCAGATACTCTGAGCCCTGCTCCCAGGTAGCAGGATTGAAGAGGTTCAGGTGAGGGTCAGGTGAGCGAGTGCCAAGGACCAGGGCCCAGATCCTCAGTCAAGGTTGTTTCCTCTTCATTACGGTGAAAAATATTCATTTTATTTTTTTCCAGACTTTTAAGAGTTTAATTCTTTTTTAAAGAGTAGTTTTAGGTTCACAACAAAAACTGGCCAGAAAGTTCAGTGATTTTTCCAAACACTCCCCACCCAGCTTCCCCCAAGGTGGACGCCCCCATCGGTGTGGTACATTTGTTAGAACTGATGAATTTATATTGTCTCATCACAGTTAATGGACCTAAATTCCTCTAAGTTCTATTATTCCTAGAATATAAAGTTTCAAATAGTAAGTGTGGAATGGTTGCCTTCGTGCGTAGTAGAAGCATCTTCTCATTCTTAAATTGTCCACTCTGACTTCAGGTCATCATTTTACTTTTTAAGTGCCACAAACTGCATGCTTAATGATCCTTTCTGGAGTGTTTCTGGGCATTTGGAAACACTTTCCCCAGGCATGTGTTTTTCATTATTGATGATAAAAAATGGCCAACTTTAATGAACACTTACTATGTCCCCTGTGCTAAGTGCTTCACAGGTCTCATTTATGCTACACCAAACCAAGAAGGGCATTACATTCCCATCTTACAGATGAGAAAACAAAGAGGTAAGGCAGCATGCCCAAAGTTCCACCATGGTTAAGAACTAGAGTGAGGGCTGGGGATACAGTTCAGTTGGTAGAGTGCTTGCCTTGCATCCACAAGGACCTGGGTTCTAATCCCCAGCAACACACACACACACAAAAAATACAGCGAAACCCTCCAACCCTTGACAATGCCTAGGACAGAAAGCCAGGCTTGACCTGCAGCCCTGTAAGTAGTAACTTTCCTTCTTGAAGGAATGCTCTTTGTTTTCAACCTGAAGACTTTAAAAGGAAGTGCTTCATATTCACGTGAATGAATATCTTGTCATCCTTCCCCATCTCCCAGGCTGAGCAGAATTTGGTAAATAAGAAACTATAATTTCCTATGATTGAGTCTAAAATCTCTCAAATTCTGCCTGATTCACAATCCATGCTCCAATCCTATAGCACACCTCTCAACTTTGCCCATTTTAGAAATGCTCAAGTTGATTTAAAATACCTACTGTGGACTGAATTGTGTCTCCTGAAATATTCACATGTGGAAGCCCTAACCTCAGTGTAGCAACATTTGGATTAAGGAATAATTAAGTTAAATGGAGTCACAAGGATGGAACCACAATGCTGGAGATCAGAGTCCTTAAAGAAGAGATAGCAGAGGGCTGCTCGCCCTGACCCCTACCCACTCCTGTGAGGATGCAGCAGGAAGCTGGCCATCTTCAAGTCTGGAAGGGAAAAGAGCCCTCACCTGGATATCAATTGGATAGCACTCTGATCTTTGGCTCCCCAGCATCCAGAACTGTGAAAGAGAAGTTTCCATTATTTCAGCAGCCAGTCTTCAGCATGGGTCAAGTATACCTATTCCAAGATTCTAAAATCTGAAAGGCTCCAATATCCAAAACTTTTCTGAAAGCCAATACAACTCCACACGTGGGAAATTCTGCATCATGAAATTTTGTTTCATGCACAAGATCATTAAAGATACAATGTAGTTACCTGCAGGTTGCATGCATAAGAGGCTTATGAAGCATAGATGAATTCATGTTTAAACTTGTGCTCCATCCCCAAGATATCTTATTGCACATATGCAACTATTCCAAAATCTGAAACACTTCCTTTCCTCAGCATTTTAGATAAGGGATATTCGGTGTGTATTTGCAGCGGACTCAGACAACACCTGAACTCTTCAGTCATTCTCCACTCTACCAACTGAGCTCTATCCCCAGCCCAGCATCCCACCATCTTACACAACACAAACTACGCACAAATCTGGTCAACTGGTCCCCTTGTGAATGGAATGCAGACCACCCCACTGCTTCTTCACACTCAGTGGTACTGAATATATTTGCATTTACTCCCAGCTCTCTTCTTCCTCTTAAAAAGGTAAACAGTGCTGAGATGCACACTGGCTTCACTTGAACCATCTCTAGTTTACGGATGCATTACCTGGGATTCCAGCTTTAATGCTTGCGCAAGCCAGAAAGACTAACTTTGAACAAATTATTTTTGCTTGAAAAAGTCAATTTTGCTTTATTTTGCAATGGCTACATATTTCCTTTATTTTAAAAACTTGTTTATTTTTGTATAGTGCAGTGAGTCCCTCCAATATTCATGTCCACTGGGAATCTTAGAATGGGAGCTTATTTGGGAACAGGATCTTTGCAGCTGTAATTGGTTAAGCATCTGGAAATGAATCATCCTGGATTCAGGGTGAGTTCTAACTCCAATGACTGATGTCCTTATGCAAGGAGAGGACACGGGGGCACATACGAGAAGACAACGTGAAGGTGGAGTCAGAGGTTGGAGTGACACATCTGTAAGCCAAGGGATCCAGGCATCTCCAGAAGCTGGAAGGGTTCTGCCCCAGGCTTTCTGAAGGACATAGCTTGCTAGCCCCTGTCCTCTAGAACTGTGACAGAGTTCATTTTGGTTGCTTAAAGGCACTAAGTTTGTGGTAGTTGGTTACAGCAGCCCTAATGTAAGTGATGCATGCAGTGGTTACATGGTTAAATGTTGAGCAGTCTGGAGAGCTGCATCCACCTGGACCTCAACCCTCTGCCTCGTCCACTCCAGGAAACCAGCGTTATCAGTTTCTGGCATATTCTTCCAGAAATGTGCATACTCATGCACACACATGCACACTCAAATGTGAGTATGTATTCTTACTCTTCCCATTCCTTACCCAAAATGTAGCAGTTTCCACAATGCTCTTCAGCACCTTGTTTTTACATTGAGCAATATATATATTTTTTAAAAGCTATAAGCACTTTTTTTTAAAATATTTTTTTAGTTGTAGATGGACGCAATATCTTTATTAGTTATTTTTATGTGGTGCTGAGGATCGAACCCAGTGACTTATGCTTGCGCGAGGCAAGCGCTCTGCCACTGAGCCACCGCTCCAGCCCCGAGCAATATATTTTAAAGAATTTTTTCATATCATCCTATAGAGATTATCTTCATCCGTTTATTTATTTCATTTGTATACATCAACTATCACTTAACAAATGCAACCCAGCAATTTTGTTTCCAATCTCTTGAAGCTTAAACCACGCCCCAGTGAATGACCTGGGAGGACATCATTCACACACACAGATCAATTCCGCAGATCCATTCCCAGGAGTCCAGCGCTGAGCTGTGCTGGTGCCATGCTCCCACATGTCTCCCTCGGAGCCTTAAGTCCTCCCAACAACACTGTGAAAGTGTGTCACACCCAGCCTCGTCAGCAGGACGTGTCTGTGATCTTGTGACATCTTGCCAATCTGAGACAAAAAGGACATCTCAGTGTCACTTTATTTTTCTTACTTTTGGTAAGGTTGAGCATCTTTCCATGGATTGAAGAACCATCTGTTCTCCCTTTGAATTAAACTACCTGTTCATTTGTTTATTTATTTACTTTTTTTGCCTAGTAATTTTCTTTCTTTTTCCTAGTAATCTCTAGAGGTTTCATGTCCATTGGAAAAATTATCATCACCTATGCTAAAATGTCATCAAATTGAACATTCATCTTTGTGAGTGATATTAATAGCATTTAAAGGTAGAAATAAACTATCCATATTTTCTCCTAAATTTTTGTGGTTTAATTTTACACTAAAATTTTTATCTCTTTGGAATTTATCTTGGTATATGATTTTCTCATAAATGTTCTTTGACAATTAGTAAATTTTGCTCCTCTTCTATATTTTTTCTGGTATGACCTTTGTATAAATGCTAATTACTTTTTAAAAAAATAGTAATCATTTATTGGGTTGAATTTTCCTGGACCATCCACTGGGGAAGGTCGGAGAGGGGACAGGATATCTCTCCAGGCTTCAAAATCCCAGAAGTCTCCTCTCCTCTGCAGCCACATAGGCAGACAGCTTCATACACAAATGGCTTCCCATGTCTTTCTAGACGCTGCCTCCCCTGCTTCTCTGAATACAGCTGGGCCTGGGAGAACCTCTGCTCCAGTCTGCATGTCCCAGCTCCTCTCAGGTAGTCATGAGCCCGGCCTGGAGCTTCCACACTTCACAGTGAGCCCTTCCTTCAGGAAGCATCTTTTTTTTCCTGATATTTTCTCCCATGTGCCTCCACCAGGCCCTCCTACCATTCCAGGTGCTGCTGTTTATATCCTTCCATGTAACTTCTCACGTCAGGTATTTTGGGCTGCCCTAATAGACATTTTAGAGTTTATGGGTTCCCATAAACCTATTAGTTTATCTGGAAATGTAAACTGTGGGAAGAATTAGAGATTAGGAGAGAAGTATTTCCTGGCCTTGTTGCTTTTGTGTGATCTCCAGGAAGACAGAGGCTTACACAGCCACTGTCACACTGCAAGTCTTCCAAGTTGTTCCTGTCTCAGTCTTCAGGGGGCCCTTTCCCTCGGCAATGCCATGCCTGGGTTGGTTCTACATGAGGGGAACCCAAGACAGAAGTTCCTTGGACCAGATAAGGAAAAGAACAGTGGAGTGAAGACATGGGTTCTCACTTCAGGGCCCAGCTTCAAATTCTTCCTCTTCTCCTTCTAACAGTATGTCCCTGACCAAGGTGAACCTCAGATTTTTCATATTTCAGATGGGAATAAAAACATCCACCTCATACGGTGACATGGGGTGGTGGTGACTCAGATGATGGAAATATTATAGTCATTACTCACAAACATTAGTGCCCTGGAACCCCATGCTATCAGTTTATCCACGCCTCTTTCTTAAAGAAAGACTATAAACGTAGCCGGGCGAGGTGGTCCAAGCCTGTAATCCCAGCACTTAGGGAGGCTGAGACAGGAGAATCGCGAGTTCAAAGCCAGCCTCAGCAATGGCGAGGCACTAAGCAACTCAGTGAGACCCTGTCTCTACATAAAACACAAAATAGGGCTGAGGATGTGGCTCAGTGGTCGGGGGTCCCTGAGTTCAATCCCCAGTACCAAAAAAAAAAAAGAAAGAAAGAAAGAAAGACTATAAACGTAACAGTGCAGCGTGCTGTGGTTCTGTTACTCACCAGACACCATATGAAGTATTTTACACACTTTGCCTCATAACTGTGGAACTTTTGCTTATCCAAACTCAAAATCAACAACAAAAGAAAACTGAAACAAGATTGGTCCCAAGATGGTCAGAAAATGGAAAGACCACAGAGCACCACAGGTTTCCCACAGTCGCCAGAGCCCAGTATCTCCAGGATCTGTCTTTACACCTTATGAAACAGCTTGAGGATAAAGTCAAGTCCACTTTAAGAAGCCCTCCCTTCCAGTAAAGTGCCACCCACAGTTGGGGCTTCCTAGCTAATGAAGGAGGACGGAGGCAGACAGAGAAACTATGGGCTGTTAGCAGGAGCTCAGGCTGGTTCTGTGAAAGGTTTCCACACCTGGGCAGGGAAGGAAGCGGAAACTAGGTCAGTTGCTGGAACAGGAAGCTTATGGGAGAGGAGCCCCAAGGATGAAGGAAGGTCCCAGGGTCCTTGGTGCTTTAGGTGAGCTGTGATGAACCAGCTCCAACTCCCTCCCAGGGTCTGTGGCTCACTGTTATGGGCCTTCCTCCCCAAATTCAGATGTCAGAATCCCATCCCTGAGCACTACAGAATGCAACTGTGTTGGGAGACAGGGTTATTGAAGAGGCAATTAAGCTGGAAGGATGTCATTAGGATGGGCCCCAATCCAATGTGACTGGCGTCCTTGTGAGAAGAAGAGGGAATTGAGGCACAAAGCGCAGCGGAGGGAAGAGGGTGTGAAAACACAGTGATATGACAGCATCGCCAGACAAGGACAGAGGCCTGGGCGAGATCCTCCGTCGCAGCCCTGGGAAGGAACCCACCTGCCCGCACCTGAACTCAGACGTCCAGTTCAGAGCTGTGAGAGCGCCTGGTGTTTAAGCAACCCACTCCGCGTCCTTTGCTGTGGCAGCCCTAGCAAACTCATACAGTCATGTATGGAAGGGGCTCAAGAAGCAGGTGACCTCCAAGCAGGGTCATCGGGTCACATAAGACCCATGGCTCAGGCAAATGCCTCAAGACAGGCAAGGCCTCTGGGGTTAGGATTTGCATCGTATAAGCCCTAAAGATCTACGTCTACCAACCCAATGAACCCCGTCACCCACAAAGGGGCAACATGCCCACCCAGGTCTACCAGACCCGTCCATCCCCTGTGACTTCTCCTCCTGCTGCAGACTACTGCCATCTGCAGCCAGGCTTCACAACCCAGATGTGAATACAGTCCCAGCCAGCATGGGCCATCTCGAGTCCCACCAGCACACTGACCACTGCTTCCTAAGCAACCTCCATGCTGCACTGCACTAAGCGCTTGGTGTCCAAGCTGCCTTGAGCCTGGCCTGCAACCCAGGAGGTATCATGGCCCCATGTTATAGGATGAAGAAGCTAAGGCTCAGAGAGGTGGAGTCAAGCACCCAAAGTCACCCAGCTCACAAGGGGCCTTGCCTGCGGGTGTGTGACCCAAGCCCCATGAGCAGCTTCAGGTATTTTTCTGCCGTTGACCAGCTTGTCCTAACTCCAGCGGACTTCATCTCTTCTGTTCCTGGGGCAGTGACTGGGGTCTCCTGTCTCCCCAACTTGAACAGGCTGAGGACATGCCTTTGCTTCCCTCGGTGTGGACTGGGACCTGCACAGGCTCTGTCTTAGAAGGCCTCCGAGGTGACTCACAATCTGGCTGTCCTGAAGGGCAGGGGTCCTTTCACAAGCCACGCCCAACCCAGTTGGCAGCAAAACTCAAAACCCACATGATTCCAGGGGAACATGAGTTCCTTGCAAGCTGGGGCCCTACCTGAGCTGGCAATGGAGGGGGCAGTGGTCAGTCAACAGGTGTCTCTGGCCAGTCAGGCATCCTTCTGCTACAGCGTCCACCTCCATCTCCTGTCTCTCCACTCCATGGTGGGGTCCTCAGGGTAAACCTAGTGCTTGTTCACCTGCCCATCATCTGTCTTTGAACAAAGTCTGAACTTTGTTCCTTCAATTCATCGATTCACTCCACAACGATGTGTGTACCAGACACCGTGCCAGGATGAAAAGAGATGTCAAGCCAACAACAGAGGTAAAATCCAGCCAAGGTGCTCTGACAGGTCCTGGGCACAAGACAGTTGGCACGGCACAGAGGTCCCAGCTGTCGGGAACACTGTATTCTCCAGAGGATGGAAGACAGTAAGAAGCAGACAGAAATAATTACACCATGATAACCACAAGCCCACTGCAGAAGAGAGATCAGCCGGAACCTGAAAAGGAGGGGCAGGGGGACTGGTGGCTATAGGATAAGTGTGTGCCCCCCAAATTCTATGTTCAGTCTGACTCCTCAGGCAATAGCATTTGGAGGTGGGTGATGGGAGGTGATGAGGAAATGAGGTGGGAACTTCATGAGGTGGATGGAATGATGACGATTGCTTGCCTCACACATGCTAGGCAAGCCCATGAGTGAGATTATTGCCCCTGCAAAAGAGGCCCCGCCAAGCATGGTGGCGCACGCCTGTAATCCCAGCACTTAGGGAGGCTGAGGCAGGAGAATTGCGAGTTCAAAGCCAGCCTCAGCAACAGCGAGGTGCTAAGCAACTCAGTGAGACCCTGTCTCTACATAAAACACAAAATAGGGCTGGGGATGTGGCTCAGTGGTCGAGTGCCCCTGAGTTCAATCTCTAGTACCAAATAAAATAAAATAAAATAAAAAGTAAAGTAAAATAAAATAAAATAAAATAAAATAAAAAATAAATAAAATAGGCCCCAGAGAACTCCATGCCCCTTCTGCACAGCAAGGAGGTGGCCCCCTAAGAACCAGGAGCCAATTCTCATCAGACACCGACCTGATGCCTCAGCACGGGGCTTCAACCTCCAGAACTCTAAGAAATAAATCTGCGGCTTATTCAAGTCGGGTGGTCTGTGATGTTTTGCTCTAGCAGCCCACATGAACTCCGTGACTAAGAGATTCTGGAAAGAAAAAGGCCAAAGTTTGTAGCAGCTGCGCCATCTGCCACTCGAGTGGCCTTGAGTGGTCGTGTCACCTGTCTAGGACCCGGTCTCCCCACTGCACACCTTTCATGGAGTTGCTATGATGACAAAAGGAGATGTGTATAGGGAGGGACCCAAGGGGACAGGGAAAGGCCCTAGGAGACAGACACACCAGTTCCCAGACGGGGAAGGCAGGCTGGTTCAAGGCTCAGTAGGGTCAAGCTGGCCATGACTGCTGTGACCTATACTCCTGAGCCTGACACCTGTCAAAGCAGCAGCTCGGCAACACCCTACCCAACCCACCCGCCCCTCCCAGCACCCATGAAACACCTGGGACTGGTTTGGCAGGAATCAGCCTCCAACATTCAGATGCCAATTAATATTAATGTTCAGATGAAGGAGGGCCACGCCCTTTGTGCCCCAGATCCAGCTGGCAAGGCCAACCCCAAGTCTCTCTGGACCAGCTCTTCAAGAAGCAGCGAAGGTCCAGGGGTCAGTCTTCAAAGCAAATCAAATTCAGATTTGAGCATTCGTCTGCTCAACACGAGTTCATCCAAGCCTCCACGCGCGGGTTGGGGCTGAGCTGGGCTCGCTGTGGGTTTCAGAATGTCCTTGAGGGTTTCATTCCCCTTAGCACTTCTCTGACTTTACCTTTCATCCTCCTAGTTTTATCCCTCAAGGCGAAATTCAGATACACCTCCTCTGGGTGACCTCTCCTGATCCGGATGCCCCACCACTGTGTTCCTACATGGCCCCGCCGTGTGATGTGCTCTGTCCTGAGGTTGGCTTCCTATGTGGCAGCCACATTCCTCTGGTCTTCCTGTCTTACTAGGAAGACTTTCTTGGGGGTAAGTGATGCCTTTTACACACACACACACACACACACACACACACAGTGCCAACCAGTGCTGCAAAATAGAGCGAAAGCTTCATAAATATGTGTAGAATGGCTATTTTAAACCCAGTTTCCCATTACAGATTCAAAAAAGTGCTGAATCTGAAAACTGATCCATAATATACAGACAAGAGTCCCTGCTATCTGTTCAGAAAATATCGAGCCAAAATTGTCACAAAAGCCATGGACGTAAAATACCCAGCCAAGCAAAGCGCGAGGAAAGGCTGGTGTCACTGCTAATTCCTCTGACGATGAAGAGAGAAAGATCCTTAAGTGTGGCTAGAAGAGGGGACTGGAGGTCAGGAGACCTGGATTTGACTTCCAACTGTGACTTTCCAGCTGGCACCATGGCCTTGGACCAACCCAGCGACTCCAGCAGCATGTCCATCTGTAAACCAGGAATGGCGCTCCTGTCCACCTCTGACATCCTCTGCAAGTCACTCTGAGTTGGTGACAGGTGCTCCTCCAGGGACACAGCCAAGCCTGGACTCCCCATGATACCTCCCTTCCAGACCTGAGTGTCAGCTGAGTTCAATTCTGTGATGGTCAGTAGCAGGTGCCAAGCCTCCGGCTCTGCAAGTGTGTCTTTGAAGATGTCCCTAGCGCTCTTCCACGTGTGCTGTCCTGACACTCATTTCCTTCCCACACCCTGCAAGGCGCATGGCTAGAGATGACCCCACCATGACTCTTAAAGCAAAGCATAAAGGTCACTGCTGTTGCCAATGCTCTAAGTCATTGGATATCCCTTGAAGGATGAGCCGCAAGCTGGGTCACTGTGAAGAGCTGTGTGGAAGTGACCTGGTCAGCCGGTACGGCGCACATTGCACAAGGAAACACAGGCTGTGAGTGTGCTAAAAGCAATGCGCATTGGGGTGCCCCAGTGCAGGCTCCTCCCCATGATTAGCTGAGGGAAATAGCAATCCCATACCTCACCCCAGAGGCCAAGTTTTCTGGGTCATTTGGCCATGTGAGCCAGATTTCACCCCACTCCGAACACTCCTTCCACCCACAAAGTTGGAGCACAGCGGAACGGTGTGGGGCACGTGGGGCACATTTCCATGGTGGATCCCAGCAAAGACATCGTGGTTGCATTTGAGGAGCCACATTGGCCTCTGGTGGGCCCTCAGGGGAGCTCGGCAGCTCCCTGCACCTGAAGAGGGAGGAAAAGTAGAGGAGGAAGAGAAGTATTTCAAAGACCCCTCGTAGGCTGAGAGACTAAGCAGGCCCTCCCATCCTCCACCTGTCCTTTAGCCAGACTCCTCTAGGAAATCTAGATTACCTCTCCAGGGACCTTTCTGCAAGGCTCTGATGTCACCTCCTTCATGAAGCCCCCCCTGACCCAGGCTCCATCAGTTCAGCCCGTTCTCATCACCTGCACTCGGATCACAGCATCATAACTGCTCACTGGTGCACCCAGTCCCTGCACTAGTCTGTGAGCTCGAGAGGGTGGGAACTGTGTTTTAATCACTTGCCATAAATTAGAGGAATTAATAAATAGAGTCAAGTAAGAAAGATGTCTTGGCTTGGGCACAGCAGGCACAGTTGAGAAGTCGCACACAATTGAGTCCAGAGGCGTTAAGTGAAAATCTGATTATGGAATGTCTCCACAAACCCACATGCCCTCAGCTTCTCAAACATTGGCAAGGCAGGCTTAGCCCTCCCTGGCTGAAACCTTGAGGAGCCTTTGCAGAAGAAACCTATCTGAGAAACCAGGTCAGGAGCAAAGACTGCAGACACTGTATTTGGGGGCTTTACAGTGAGGAACCTGGCCCCTCCCCATTTGTCCTACAGTGATGCCCACTGATCAACCAGTTCCACCCATCAACTTTTTAGTGCCTTGTTCTTAAAGATAGATGGGCAGCCAAGGAAAACCATACATTGAATAAAGCTCTTCCACAAGAAAGACAGACCAAAACAACATCCACAAAGAAATTCATAGGAAGAGAGAATTGAGAGAGCAGGAATAAACTTGAAAGTCCACAAACAATATCTCAGAGATAAAAGAGAATGTGTTGTACTCATGGAAAAAGAACAGGATGCTTGAAAAAGGAACACTCAGAATACTGAAACAAATACAGCAACTGAACTAAAAAAAAAAATGACAGCAATAAGAAAAACTATTAAAGAAATAATGAGGAAAACAGTTCCCGAAGAACAACATTTTCAGATTTTTTTTTAAAATATTTTTTTAGTTGTAGATGGACACAATGTCTTTATTTTATTGCTTTGTACGTGGTGCTGAGGATCGAACCCAGGGCTTCACACATGCGAGGCAAGCGCTCTACCACTGAGCTACAATCCCAGCCCCCATTTTCAGATTTTTAAAGGCTAGTAAAAAGAATGAAAAGGACCACACAAATGGCTATTGTCATGAGATTTCAGAACATATGGATTAAAAAAGAATAGTGTGAAGGATCGAAATTGAGAGCCAGAACCTGGTGGAACTTTTTAACAACAAACTAGAAGCTAGAAGATAACAGGTGAATTCAAATCTTTGATAGCAAGTTACTATTAACCTAGAAACCTACAATCAGTCCCATAATCAAAAATGTGTGAGGATGGACAAAGCATTATGTCAGACATGCAAGATGCTGATTCATGCCTTGTTCTCTCCCTGCCATACCACAGAGAGCAGAACCCTACAGGCTGTCCCATTGACTTCCAGCTTGCTTCCTTCTACACATTCTTCCTGGAGGCCATGTTACTGCCAAACAGGAGAAAATTGGTTTGAGCAAGCTGAAAGGAATCTTATTTTTTGTGTCTAAAGTACAGCTACATATAATACTATGCAAACAGATATACAGTGTATATCTGTGGTATGAAAACTATATGGCAAAGAATCATTTAGGGAGAAGAGTCCTAAAAGACTCCTTAATGGGACAATAATGAAAAATGATTGAGAGTATTGATTAAGTCAGTGGAAGTCACTGGCAGGCTGGCAGACCTGAAAGAGGTCATTGGAATAGGAAGCCTTTCCTCTCCCACCTTTCTGCCTTGAGCAGTATCTCTGACAGTAATCCAAAGTAGCCCTCCCTTATTCACAATTTCACTTACCCACAGTTGACTGCATTCCTAAAATATGAAAAATTCCAGAAATAAACAATTCATACATTTTAAATTGAGCTCCATTCTGAGTAGCATGATGACATCTCTTGCTATCTTACTGTATTCTGCCCAGGATATGAATCATTCCCTTGTCCTGTGTATCCACATTGTATATGCTACCCACCCATTAGTCACTGAGTAGCTATCTCAGTTATCAGATGGATGGTTGTGGTATCTCAGGTTCAAGTAACCTTTATTTGCCTTAATGACCCCAAAGCACAAGGGTAGTTATGCTGGCAGTTGAGCTATGCAAAGAAGATGTAAAGTGATTCCTTTTTAAATGAAAAGGTAAAAGTACAATAACATTTTGCGGAGGGGAGAGGTCACATTCACATAACTTTTATTACAGTATATCATGATAATTTTTCTATTTTAGTATTAGTGACAGTTGTTAATCTCTTACTGTGCCTAATCTATAAACTTTATCATAGGTACATATGTGTAGGAAAAAACAGAGTGTATAGGATTTGGTATTATCTGTAGTTTCAGACATCCATTGGACATTTTAGAAGGTGGCCCAATCAATAAGGGGGGATCTCTCTCTCCTCTGTCTCTTTCCTCACCTGCTCTCCAACCACCTTCCTCCTTCTCTCCCTCCCTCTCCCCACCCTCCTCACTGCTTTGAATCCAGCATCTGGCATCTTCCATCAGCAATCCAGTCCCTGGGATCTAGCAAGCCTGTCTCCCCATATGTCTCTTCCGGGAAAAACAGTAGCATCCTGCTCCTGCTGGGCTCATCTGGCCTTTTAGCTTTACTCTCACTTACATGACCATTCCCCTTATTAAATTCCTTCCATTAGGAATGTAGCCCTCCTTGGCCTCATAAGCAATGTACTTCATATTACTACAAAACATGTTTATTTTTCAATTAAACTAAAATATTTTTAAACTTAAGTATTTTTAAACTAGTTAGAAGGACTAACAGTTCATATTCTAAATTAAAATGAAAGTCGTAGGCCCAAAACAATACAGGTGGGAGGCACAGTGGGAAAGACAACCCACGGCCACATTCCCAGTTCTGGAGAGCAGAGACCACCCTGTTTGCGCTTTCCCTGTCCTAGAGCCCAGTAAAAGGTCCCCATCAGGCATGGTGGGTCCTAATGAATGCAGGCCAGATGAGACAAGGCCATGTCATTGGTAGAGGTCCAGGACTTGGTGACACAGGCCAGCTCCAACACACCCCTCTTGGGGCCCTTCAGGCCACAGGAAATGATCGGGAGCTTTTTCATCCAATCAGCCCAGGGTCCCCTGAACAATTGAGTGTCTTCCATCATGACCCCTCCTCCCATTTCTGTGGGCCCCAGCCTTCCTGCATGGGGGGAGTCACAGCTGTTCCAGGAACTGGAGGTGTCTACACTGGGTCTGAGACAACACAAGAAGTTGCCTGTTTTCCTCTTTACCCAGAAGAAAGCCACAAAGTGCCCTGGGGCAGGTGAAATGCATCCTTCATTGATGAGGATAAATATGAGCCTATCCTCTCTTCAGGATTTTTAAAGTGGTGGTGGGGACGGGGGACAGTCTTCAAAATCTATCCCTGTTCCTGCAGTGGGTGACAAGGCACAGTGGGCTCCGTCCATTCCCTAGTTCAGCCTCGTGAGCCCTAACTATGGCCGTGGACGTGGAGGAAGAGATAAGCTGCAAAGCCGAGGGGGTTCTGTGTGCTCCACTGACCCTGGGGTTCCCATCCTGTTTAAAAAAGAAAAAGAAAAGCAAGAGGGAAAGAGAGAAGAGGAGACAGATGTGCAGTACAGGCTCTGGTGGGATTACGGATCATTTTTCTTTTCTTTCTTCTTATTTTTTAATTCAGGATTGAGCCCAGGGCCTCGTGTGCGCTAAGCACAGGCTGTACCACTGAGCTACACCCCAAGCTCTTCTCTTTCATCTTATTTGCATTCATTTATTTGCCTATTTGTGATTTATAATTTGGCACAAAGTATGAAAAAAAACTTTGGAATTTTATTTGTTTGTCTTATGAGTGAAATGAAGGGGCGGAGGGAAGCAGTAAAATAGATATTTTACTGTTAACACTTGCTGGTGTTCACTTCTTCAGCCGGAGGGCAATTTTTCTTCTTGTTTCTTTTTATCGTTTACATTGTCTTCTCTTTCTACAATGGCTAGGCTTTGCTTTTGAATAACAACAAAAATGCCTGTGTACAAAGCAAGGCAACAATGGTTGGTGTTGATTTGAAGAAATGAGGAGGACTAAACCACTCCAGAATATAAAGTGATTGTTCCTGAGTGGTAAGGTCTGGGTGCTTTTTCTTCCTGCCTTTTATTCATCTCTATTTTCCAAATTTCAACCACGAAAAGTTATTTCTTGCAGCAGAAGGAAAATAAAGGCCATGTGCGTCTCACTTCTCTCTGTCTACCCTGTCATGCCTGGAACATTCCAGAAAGTTCTCCAAACTTCTGCAGGAGGTAAGAGCCCAGAGCTATCTAAGCAATTGCTTCAGATTCTCTCTCTCCTCTCTTTTTCCTTGTTGTGGAAGAAGATACAGCAACATGACTTTCATGGGCCCAGCACACTCTGCTATGCTCCTCTGCTCCTAAAATGACTTCCAAGGCTGAGTTTACCTTGGTTCTTGGTTGGGTTCTAAATTACACTCAAGAAAAATGTCTTCAATTTTTTTTGTTTTTTTTTTTTTAGTTCTGACCAACACATTTATTTTCTCAATTGATTTTATGATCTTTGAGACAGGAACTATTTCTGAGTCACTTTTTATCTCTCATATTGTCTATTAAGTTACCTGGAATAGGTAAGAAGTGATTCGTCAGTCATTCAACAAACCCTTACTGGGGGACCCACTGAGTGCCACCAATTCACTGAGACTCTAGGCAGGCCTCCCCTATCTTCATGCATGAAACTAATTAAATGGATTTTAAAAATCCAAGCTCACCTCCTATCTTCATCCTACTAGAACCTGGGCTCTGTCTCTCTAGGGGGACCGACTGGGTAAGAGCAGAGAAATGGCATTCATATAGAAAAGAAGAAAAAAAAAAAATTTAGAAGCATCCTTGCTGACTTCTGGAAATCTGATCAAAATCTTCCATGAAGCTCCTGTTAATAATGTATTCCTGCCATGTGCCATGTGGAAAAACGGAGGCCATAGCTCAGGTACTGGGGTCCTAATTCCTGAAGGGCCTCAATTGTAGGCCATTCAATCATTCATCCTTTCAACAGATATTGATTTATTACCTACCACGGGCCAAGCACAGACTTGGCTCTGGAGACGCACAGATGAAAAGCTGTGGTTAGTGGACAGAAAGAAATACAAGCAACCAATTATGCAATATGGAAATCCCTGGGAAGCAGACGGTCCAGAGAGCACATCGATTACAATAAAGGGGGCCCTCTGGGGCTTGCGCAGAGCTTGGCACAGACAGGACAGCAGTCAACAGTGCGCTAGGGCAGTTTAGTAGCTGAGTCTCAGATGGAGAGCAAGAGGATGCAGGGAAGAGAGCACCCCAGGCAGAGCGCGCCATGTGCGGGGGAGGTAGCCAGTCAGGAGGACCAGGGGCCCAGGAGGGAAGCTCAGGGGGGTGCAGGGAGTGGCGAGGCTGAGCAGGAGTGTGGAGCCTGCTCACAGAACCTGGTATGTCACTATGCAGAAGAGTCTGGAGACAAGAAGCAGCTCATAGGCACTGGAGTCATTGAATAATCGTGGGAGGGAGAGGCACAAGGAAGTTGGGAGAGTTTCAAGAAGGAGTAATCAATAGAGTGGCCCAAAATTCAAGCAAAACAAAAGGAGCTTAAAAACTCCTGATCAGCCAGGCGTGGTGGCGCACGCCTGTAATCCCAGCACTCAGGAGGCTGAGACAGGAGGATCGCAAGTTCAAAGCCAGCCTCAGCAACTTAGCGAGGCCCTAAGTAACTCAGGGAGAGCCTGTATCAAATAAAAAATTTAAAAGAGCTGGGGATGTGGCTCAGTGGTTAAGTGCCCCTGGGTTCAATCCTTGTTACCAAAAAAAAAAAAAAAACCCAACCTGATCATCCCATTGGGAAAGAAGAAATGATTGGGTCATTCTGGCATCTGGGTGGAGGCTAGGGGTGAGGAGGGCATAGTTGGAAAGGAAAAGCTACAGCAGGGAGGAGGTAAAGAGGACATGGTTATGATGGGGAAGGAGAAAGGGAGCAGGGTCAGCACCAGTGTAGAGCAACAGAGATGGAGAGGTGGGGACAGGGGGAAAGAGGCCAAAGGGGTGGGGTGGGGTGGCTCACTGCATGTGGGGGTAGGTGGGGACAGGGGGAAAGAGGCCAAAGAGGCTGCCAAGGTGGGGTGGCTCACTGCATGTGGGGGTAGGAAGAGGCAGGACTGAGCAATGACCCTGGGTTCATCATAGAGAGGTCACCGGGATGCTTGACAAGAGAAGTTTCCAGGTAGCAGTAGGAATAAAAAGTAGTTTGGGGTGAGCTGCAGAGAGACCTGGAGGGTCGGAGTGGAGGCCGCTGCCCCCAGCAGTGCTGTTAGAGCATTAGCTGGAGGCCGCCTGGGCCAAGGAGGGTGTGGAACTTAACGATGGGCCATGTTATCACACTCACGTATGCTGATGGGAACGAGCCAGCCAAGGGAGGAAAACCAGAGAAGCAGGAAAGAGGAGGAGGCCCCTGCAGGGCAGAGGCAAGCAGGATGGACCCAAGCAAGGGCATAACCCGGCTCCAGGGAGGGAGGCAGGGAGGGCAATGCACAGGCAGGAGGGTCTACTTTCTCAGGGAAATAGAAGCCACATCACAAGCTGAGTGTGAGGCTGGGAAGGTGATGTTGGAGGCCTAAGGATGGAGGAGAAGCAGGGAGGAGGGAGAAGCAGAGAAGCAACCGGGCCTAGGGGGTGATGCAGTTGGCCTGGAGAAGAAAATGGTGAGCTGGGTGCTTAAAGCACCCAAGATGTATGCAGGGTGACCTGGAGGTCAGCATGTGACAAGGACACTAAAAGGGCCAGGTAAGGCATTGAGGGAACGGGAAAAGCCTCCATGGGAGGCCTGGAGAACGCTTTCCACTCTAAGCTGGCTTGTGAGGTGCAGAGAAAGAAGCCCCCTCCTTTCGAGAGAGCTCCAGAGTCCATTTCCATCTGAGGGAGAAGGCGTAGAATGGAGGGGAGCTTGCCAACTGTGGGGGCTCCAAGAGCACCTGGGAAACGGTGGGAGTGCCGTCAACAGAAAGAAAGCCATTGAGAGCTCCTTTCCCACTCACAAAGAGGCAGCTGTCCCCTCCAGCTTTGCAACCAAAGTCTGCAGATCTGTTGGCGAATGATAAGAATGAACTAGTGAGGCAATTCCCAAAGGGTGGATCCTGGGTCATCCTGGGCCACCTAGAGTCCTTTTCTCTCTCCAAACTGATCATGACTAAGATCGTGTCCCCAAATAAACTACAAAGCTCTGCTCTCTCCCTCCCCAGAACCCCGAAGATATGGCTCATTCCTAGAAGGGAGGATGCCATTGATGTGGTAACCCCCATCTTCCTTCTCCCTGCAAAGAAATAATATCCAGATACAGAAAGTGAGAGCACCTCCCTCCCTCCTTACCTGGGAAATGCATGTATGTCAAGAGAGCCACAGAACTGAGAGTGACCAACACAGTGAGGGTGTCCACTCACACGGTTTTATCAGACATCAAGATGGGATTCGTTTTTCTATCTACTTCTGGATTTTAAATGCTCTTTCTCTCCACCTTGTATCTGGGAATTTTCACTATGTCTAAATATGATCTGCATCCACCACCCCTTACTCCAAATGCCTGACACCTGAGCCCACTAGTACTGTAGTCATCTGATGTTCGGCACCTAATAAGGTTCTGCTGTTGCTGCTTAGCATGTTCTGCAGGGAAAAGAGAATGAAGTAACATAAGTGATCAGAGGAGTCAGGAAGAGCAAGGATGGGGAGTCCTATCCTCCTCACTGGTAGAACACCAAGGCTGTAGAATTGGTGATCTTATAAAATTGACTCTAGCCAGGTGCAGTGGTGCATACCTGTAATCCCAGTGGCTCAGAGGCTAAGGCAGGAGGATCACAAGTTCAAAGCCAGTCTCAGCAACTTAGCAAAGCCCTAAGCAACTCAACAGGACCCTGTCTGTAAGTAAAATACAAAAAATGGCTGGGGTGTGGCTCAATGGGTAAGCACTCCTGGGTTCAATCCCCAGGACTAAAACAAAACAAAACAAACTGACTCCACCATCATGTATGATTTTGAGCAGTGACCTAACCCAACTGAGCATCAGTGTTTAGCCTCTAAATGAATATTTTATCAGTACTTACCTACTTACCACTCAGGGGACTGTAGAGATTCCATTGTTGATACAAACTAAGCTTTAGACACCAAGGCAGAGGTGGCTCAGTGAATGTCAACCTCCATCTTTTCCTAGTATATTTCTGGTGATCCTAAGCATCACTGGTGGAATTCCAAGCACAACTAAGCTGGAAGTAGGCCCAACATAGACTGAAACATCCCCTTGGTACATAGTAAACAAGAAAGGAGAGGATGATAGAAACAGCTCTCCAGACCTTTCTGGGGGTGGGTTCTATTTCAGGGTGGAGGCACACTTGCTGGTACCTGGCTCTAAGCAAATGTCCATCCCTTCAGGGCCCAGGACCCCAGGGCTCTTGGTCCTGTTTGACAGAATTTGTGAGCAGAATGGAGACATAGACCCCAGGGAGGGGCAGGAGTCCAGGGTGGGTCCAAAATTATGAGGAATTTTGTCAGTTTATTTTTCAACTGAAAACTCTGATGAGGGTTTCCTTCCTTCCTCCCTCCCTCCCTCTCTCTCTCCTCTTCTTTTTTTTTTTTTTTTTGGTACTGGGGATTGAACTCAGGGTACTTGACCACTGAGCCGCATCCCCAGCCCTATTTTGTGTTTTATGTAAAGACAGGGTCTCACTGAGTTGCTTAGCACCTTGCCATTGCTGAGGCTGGCTTTGAACTCACAATCCTCCTGTCTCAGCCTCCCAAAGTTCTGGGATTACAGGCATGTGCCACCACGCCTGGCTCCTCCCTCCCTCCCTCCCTTCCTTCCTTCCTTCCTCCCTTCCTCTCTCACAGTAGCCAGCCTAATGGCCTTCTGCTGAGAAGTTCTGGTGAATTACTGCCTGGTCTCTAGTAAATGCTCAATAAATGTTTGCTAAAATTACCTGGGTCATGACCATCTTCTGTAACTGTCCTTCCCACAGTTGGCTCCAGGCCCCACCAAATGAGTTACTATTCCCTGAATGGAAGCCTCTCCCTTCCCAGACAAAATAAACCTCCCTGGGGTACTGGATTTGTACCTTGCCTGTCATGCACGCCAAGTGACTATATATTGCAGTTATTTTTGAACATGACTTTTCCTACGAGATTATTTTCTCCTTGAGAGCAGAGATCAGGTCTGCAGCCCCCACGACATCTAGGACAGTGCCAGTTCATGGCAGGTGCTCACTAAAAGGATCTTGCTGCTAATGGTTCTGATCATTGGCCACAGCCTCCTGTTTGATGCTTCCTCATAAGAGGACAAGAGGGACTAGTGTAACTACCAGAGCCAAGCCAGACCAGCCCACAGCTTCTTTAGGCAGCATGTTCTCTCTCAATAAATTACGAGGCTAAACCACGATGGATGTCAAAGGCAGCTCCTAACCACTGGCCCCTCCAGCAGTGTACCAGCAGGACTGTCCCCAGGTCTCCAGCCTAGTGCTGTGGTCACTGCCCAGCAGCTGGTTGTGCTGCCCATGGACTCTTTCCACTCGGTCTCCAGCTCTGGGAGGAAATAACTGTCCAATGCCACCAAGAGGGATGAAGTAGGGGGAAGGGGGACATGAGCTAACAAACGCAGCCTGTGGGGGTGGGGGAGGACTCACAGTAACCCTTCTGGACAAAGCAGAAAATCTCTACTTCCAAAAAATTCAAGGAGGGAACAACCACCTACAGGTACATGCTGGCAGGACCCCCTTCTGTGTCTGGGTCATCAAGGTGCAATTTAAAGGAGCCAGAGTCCACCTGGCCAAGCCCAGGTGGGGGCATGACTCTCCATGTGCTGTCCACCCTGCAGACAGAGTCAGGCCCATTCCAGGCCAAAGTGAACTCAGGGATGTGTCTCCTTTCCATGAAGGTTTTTAAGTCTTCATGTTTTAATATATTCTCAACCTGGTCCTCAGTTTTCCATCACCATGGCAACAAAAGCACCTGCAAAATGCAGCCGGCAGATGATTCCATCTTATCCAGGGACCTTATGCACAGATAATTGAAGATTTATACCACCCTCCACTGCCTGGATTATAATTGGAAGACTCCAAAGCATCTCCATGTTTTCATCCGTGGACTGGCTTTCCCTGGGTGGGCTGAAGCAGCAGTGAGCTTACAAAGCAATCCACTGGGACAGATTCGTGCCCAGCCAACGATCCTGAGGAACCCTGACAAAGAATGGAGAAGAGACAGGCCACCTGGTCTGTTCCTGTCCTCAGAGCTTACTCGTGAATCAGACTTATGTTCGGTCACATTTTTTATCCTTAACAATATTTCTCAACAGAATAAGCTGGGAATTCAGAACTTCTGAATCCGCCTTGCAAGTGTAGGAACCATGAACTCTCGAGCTGAAAATGCTTTGGATTAACACAGGGAACTTGGACCAGGTTAGCCACTGGGTCCAACCAACAACCCTGGCAGACTGGCTCAGCCTCTCTTGGTCACTGCTGGCCCATATGGCCGCTGAGGCCCTGACCGATGGCCACAGGACTTCCAGGAACTTCCAGTTCTCCCAGTCATGCCAGCCTTCTCTCACTACAGCTCCAAGTTCTGCTGCAACTGCAGGTCTCTGGCTCAGGCCACCCTCAGCACCCCATCCCCTGAGGCCCAGCACTGTGTCCAAATCCACACCAGGACCACCCAGGTGGGAGCAGTATTTAGCAAACTGTGGCACCTCAGAACCAGAACCACTTCAGACAATTGTACAAGATGCACGTTCCTGAGTCCAGACCAATCCACTCAACAGCAGGAGTCCAGGAATCTAAATGTCTGACAGACACCTGCGGCCTCTTCTGAAGGGAAGGGTGTGAGGAGGGATGGGCTCGGACCTATCTGCTAAGTGCCACCTCCAGCCTCCCAGCGTGCTGTGGTTCTGAGAACTCCTCACTGGGCTGGGAGAGCAGAGGGGTAACACAGCCCTGGAGAATCAGGAGGGAGGAAACAGCCTCGGGACAGACCTGTTGGGGTGTGGCTGGAGAGAAGGGCCACAGCAATGAGTGAGCTGGAAACCTCTGCAGAGGGCAGAAAGGGGACCTCAGGATAGGGCTGTGTGAAGACGATGGAGACAGGGCAGAGGAAGCTGGTTCTGAGAGACAAATACAGGTTTGATGGGGCAGGGGGTCTGTCCTTCCAGCCCTTGGGAGAGAGTGGTCGAGTACAGCAACAGAGACCTGCCTTCAATTCAGCCCTTCGACCAGCTGTGCCACCCTGGGTGAGTCACTGACCCTCTCTGAGCCTGAGTGTCCCTCTGTACAGAGGAGCTGATGACAGTCCCTGTGCTCCACACTGTGCCAAGCACACACCAGAGGAAGGACATGGAAGTAAAGGGCTTTGGTAGCTGAGATTCTAGGTGTGACTAGCGAGATGGTGGATGTTAGTGCTTTTTATCAGGGCCCAAGTACAAGAAGAGACCCCCCAGACTGCACTCAGGAGCCAGCCAGCAGCCATGGCACCTCACTCTCTGTGTGTCTTGGGCAAATTTCTTAGCTTCTCTGTGCCTTTGTTTCTTCTGCAAAACGAGGTTAATACTTCATAGGGTTGTTGTGTGAATTAAATGGATTGATGTTGAGAGCGAACTTAGAACTTGATGGGTGGCTAATGTCCAAACATGCTAGGGAGAAAAGGGGCCTATTTTTTACAAGGAAGCCATATGGGAGGTGGACACAGGCTCCCAAGGAGAAAGAAGCCATGCGTCTAGCTCTTCTGCACCTGTCTCCACCAAAAAGAAAGGAGAAAGGCCCGGGCCTCCTGCCCGCTTCTCCGCAAGTGGCTCCCGTTTAATGCCGTTACTGGCCGCTAGAGGGCGCGTCTGCCCCCGCAAGGCTGCTGGAGAAACCTTCCTCTTGGCTCTCAGCAAACTCGAGGCCTGCTGTCTTTCTGGGACCAAGAAAGAAGCCCAGTCATCTATGCGCACAAAAAATTCACGCTGAAGTTCACACGACTGGGACCTTCACCTTGCCCAGCTGTCCACTGAGCCAAACCAACTGCCTAGCCAGGGCGAGGCCGGCAGGTTAGGACTAGCAGGTCCCCGTGCGCCCTGGAGAGCCCTGGTCTTCTCCCTCCACTGCTCTGGGAGCCTCGGCGGGACCCCCCCCTGGGAAGAGGAGGCTGATAAGCGTGCTTGCCCCACCCCTCACCAGTTCTCCGCCAAACCTCTAGGGCAGAGGCTGGGCAGGGGACTGGGGAGACCATAGGCTCTGTTGAGGGGCCAAGTGGTTATTTCCCTGCAGGGGACAAAGGTCAAGGGGAGACATTGCCATCCTGAGAGGCTGTTACCCCAGGCTCAGGCTGAACCCCATGCAGGAATCTCCCTTTGGGGACCTTGAAGGAACCCCTCTTGGCACTGCCAGGCAGGATAGCAGGCAGGCCTCCCCAGTGCCCAGCAACAGGTCAGCTGGCTCAGAGGCTGCATAGAAGAGAAAGGGGAAGAAGTGACAGTTAGAGATGCAGAAGCTGTACGGGACACAGGACACTCAAACCCAGGTTTGTGGGAAATTTGTCAGAAACCTAGAAAGACTCCTGTGTTAGTCATCTTTCCATCGCTGTAACAAAATATCAGAGATAATCAACTTAAAAAGAAGAAAGGACGACTGTTCATGGTGCATGAAAGTCATCCCAGCTACTCAGGAGTCTGAGGCAGGAGAAAGAAAGCTGTAGGCCAGCCTGGGCAACTTAGTGAGAGACCTTGTCTCCAGATAAAATAAAAAAGGGTGGTGCAGTGGTGCAGCCCTTGTCTAGCATGCACGAGACTCCAGGGTCAGTCCCCAGCACTGAAAAAAAAAAAAAAGATGGAGAGAGAAAAGGTTGATTTTGGCTCAAAGATTCGGAAGTTTCAGTCCACAGTCAGTTGCCAATGGCTTGGGGCTATGGCGAGGCAGCCCGGCATGGCAAGGGTGGTCTGGTAGAGCAGGCTGCTTATCTCATGACACCAGCGAGCAGAGAAAGGAGGAGCGGGGTAGCCACAGTCCCCCCGGGGCACATCGTGGTGCCATAACTTCCTCCCCCAGTTTCTCCCAACAGCAGTGGGGACCGAGCCTTCCACATGTGGGCCTCCAGGAGACATTCAAGAAGCACACTAACGCAGCTTCTGTTGGTATGTTCACTAGCCAGGCCCTGGGAAGTGGCTAACCAGCTCCTGACCATGGCCCAAGCAGAGCTCCTGGGCAGGCTCAGCCACAGCAGGAGGGACGGAGGAGTTGGTGTGCCCAGCCCCAAGTCAGCAAGGGGCCTGGGGCTGCTGGATGCTGCCTCGCCCATCGTCCTGGTTCTCCTGGAGCAGAATGGCTGCCTGGAGGGGGTCTGGACCTCCTCCTCCAAAACGTCCACCACCCATGCTTCAACCATACTTGCACAGTGTCCATCTCTGTGCATCCTGGAGTGAAAACAAATGGTGGTTGTGCTAAAGCAGGGGGAGAGGCTACTTTTGTCTTCTTAAAATTTTTTTAAATTTACTTTTATTGGTGCATCCTAATCATCCATCACAGTGAGATTCCTTGTATCGTATCTGTGCATACACAGGACATCATTTGGTGACTCTCAGCCCTCAGTGCCTCTTTCCCTCCCTCTCTCCGTTTTCTTTTCACTAGATTCTTGTTAATATTGCTGGAGCAACTCTGCTCTCAAAGGTAGACTTGCGCGGAGCAGACTTGTTGGCGAAATTTTTAGACGACACCTTAGGAACGGCAAGCACAGCTGGTGCTCAGATGCTGGTGAAGACAGAAGCCAGCTGAAGGAATCCAGTGGCCAGAGTACTGCCAACTGAGGCAACACCACAAACAACATCACACTGGCCCCCAAGTGTCATATCAGTGTCCATGAGTCCTTCTGATGGAAATAACTATTGAGTAAATAAACATACGGGAAAGAGCAGACGCCTGGACCACACGGAGATCTGCAGACATTACGTGCTGGCTGTGAACAGACTGCTAGCACTGGGCCCTCAAACCTCCCCCAAAGGCCCATGTGCTGCAGACTCTGTCCCCAGCCAGAGCACCATCAGCAGGTGGTGGAACCTTTAAGAGGCAGGGCCTAGTGGGAGGTCCTCAGGTCCTTGGGGTGTGCCTTCAAAGACAGTGGGACCTCAGCCCTGTCTCTTCCTCCCTTTTGCTCTTGAGCCATGAGGTGAGGGGTTTTGCCCCGCCACCTGCTCCCACTGTGACGAGCTGCCTCACCACAGCCCCCAAAGCCCCAGGGCCAAGTGACCATGGATTGAAATCTCAATAACCATGAGCCAAAAGAAACCTTTTGTCTTTATAAAGTGATTGCCTCAAGTATTTTGTCTCACAACAGAAAGCTGACAGTGACTGCTCCCACCCGTACAGGGGCAGGGGTTACTTCATGATGGAGAAAACTCGCTGACACCACCTCAGCTCAAGGACCAAGACCCACATCAACAATGAAACATAACACTGATGCCACGAGGCACACTTGGTCCAGTGAACTGAGAACTGCACCTGAGCTCTGCGGTCTCTACTGAAAGCCCAGAAGCCAGTCTAACCATAGGAGAGACACCAGACATACCAGAGTCAAAGGCCATGCACAAAACACCTGCTCAGTACTCCTGAAAACTGTCAGAAAAAAACTAGGAAATCTGAGAAACTGTCTCAGCAGAGAGCAGGCTACGGACACACAATGACTGAATGCCATGTGATATCTAGATGGAACCCAGGATAGAAGAGGGCAGTGAGCAAAAACTAAGAGCCCTGGATGAAATCTGGACTGTAGCTAATGATGTTATAACTAGCACTTATCCATGTCAGATCCTGGATGGTGATGGAGGCGCCATGGCAGAGGTTCATAGTAGGGAGCCAGGGGCAGCCAGTAGGACCTCTCCACCAGCCTCACAACTGTGAGACCGGAAGGGCTGAGCTTGGCTTTCACCAGCCTGATGGGTACGAGGACAGCCCAAGGCTAGAGGGAGCCCAGGCTCGTGTGCCCCTCTGGGCACACGGTTGGCAGCTGTTGGTCAGCAGATCCTCCTCCAAAGGCCAGGAGGTGGGGCCAAGAACCACAGCAGCAATGGCAGAGAGAAGCCACCCACCTAGAATGTCTCTCTGACATTTTGTTTCTTATTTAAACATCTAAAGAAAATATTACAAAACATTAAAATTTCATAAACTTGGGTAGCAGATACACAGATGCCCATTTTATTCCTTTCAGTTGTTTTTCACACATAAAATCACATATCAGTTTTCAAGGTCTCTTGGTCTATACCCAAAAGACTTAAAATCAGCATACTACAGTGACACAGCCATTTCAACATTTATAGCAGCACAATTCACAATAGCCAAACTGTGGAAGCAACCTAGATGCCCTTCAATAGATGAATGGATAAAGAAACTGTGGTATATATACACAATGGAATATTACACAGCAAGAAAAGAAATGAAATTATGGCCTTTGCAGGTAAATGAATGGAGTTAGAGAATATCATGCTAAGCGAAGTAAGCCAATCTCAAAAATCCAAAGGCTGAATGTTCTCTCTGATAAGTGGATGCTGATCCATAAACAGGCGGGGCATGGGATGAGTGGAGGAACTTTGGATTGGCCAAAGGGGAGGAAGGGGGAGAGGGGTATGGGGATAGGAAAGATGATGGAATGAGATGGCCATCATTACCCTAGGTACATGTATGACTGCACGAATGGTGTGACCCTACTTTGTATCAACCAAAGATGTGAAAAATTGAGCTCCATTTGTGTACAATGAATCAAAGAGCATTCTGCTGTCATGTATAACTGATTAGAACAAATAATTAATTTAAAAATATTCAAGGTCTCTAATATCTCATGAAGTTCTTTCTGGGACCCTTAGACTCAATACCTTAATCACCCTCTTGTTACCCCTTTGCTTGCCAGTCCTAGACACTTCCAGCACCCAGTCCTCCAGCCCTGCCAGTCGGCTTGTCCTCGCCCCACCCAGGCATCTGGGGCACCCCCTTGGGTTCCGCTGGGCATCTGCTCCTCAGTCACCCCAAAAGCCCAGAGTCAGCTACTAAAGCACTGGAGAGCCTTCAAGAGCAACGAAAGGACCCAAGAAAACTGCCTTTCCTTAGCAGGTGGCTCTCCGCAGTCAGAGGTACCGGGAAGCCTGAGAGCACTTGTCCGAAATCAAAGCCTTTCCAGGAACTGGCACCTAGTGGCACCCAGAAGGCCCGGGACACTTTGTCCACACCTGCCAGAACCCTGCCCTATCTACACCCCCAGGAGGGTCTACCTCCACCCAGAGAACCCTCCAGCCCCAGGGGTCCAAGGGCTGCATGGGGGGAGGCACAGCAGCAACCGACCCTCCCGGGGACTTCCTGAAATCCATGCAAAAAGGCCTTTAAGAAGATATCTCACCTGCTTGGCCTTGTGTCCTCACTTGAAAACCAAAATCAGCTCTCATCCCAAAATCAGAACCCACCCCTGACACGCCCCTCGTCCCCCCAGTTCACCCCTGCCTCCTCCAGCCCCTCTAGAAGGAAGATGAGAACTCAGAAACTCCGGGGGGATCTTTCCATGGGCAGGAAAGGCAGGAGGCTGGAGTGTGGGCAGGGGGCCAAGTCTGCCCTGGTCTTGCCCACCCCACCCCCCACACTGGACCCCATTCTCTATCCATGAGGTACTCTGCCGGGTGTCCCCACTCCTGCGCACCCACCCTGAGCACCAACAGGGGCAGTGTATACGTTGCCAGGCAGCAGCCAGTCAGGCAAAGAAACCCCACCCTCAAGGAAGTGACCCGCAGAGCGACAGATATGAGCAAGTCACATGTAACCACATCACATACTGCAGGTAGACAAGGGAAAGCAAGGTGAGAGAATGAGGGAAGGCACCTGGGCAGCCTCATCTGGAGCATCAGGGGCCTCCCTGGGGAAAGAGCCCTGAGCAGAAGGGACATCTGAACACGAGTGGGAGCCAGGCATGGAGACATCTGGGGAGAAGCCGTTTAAGAAGGACCTGAAAGGAGGTGACAGAAGGTGCAGGTGATCAAACAGCCAGGGACAGACCTTGTCACAGTGCTGGGAAAGCAATGTCATGGTTGCCATTCCACAGAAGAAGAAACAGGGTCTAGACGGTTGTGGGACTCACCAAGACCACACAACCAGCATGTGTAGCAGAAGCTACATGGTCTGACTCTGAGAGCTATGCCATGCATTACTCCGCTGTCTCCCAGTGCGAGGACACACAGGTCCATGTGCCCTGAACGCTCACATTTTAGAAAGCTCAGGCAGTGTGGGTCTGACATTGCTGGACAGTCCCCAGGATGTGGCGTAGCATGCCACAATTAAACAAATTAAGATTTCTGCAGCAAAACCCACTCATCTTCACACTAAGTAGGCTAAATACAGCACTATAATAGTCTCTGTTCAGGTGAGACTGAGCCACCGAATCCAGGTGACAGTTGATGCCAACTGACCTTCAGATTTCAGCGCCAGCTGCATTTCTACTAAAGGTCCAGCATTTGTCAGTTCTAGAAACAACGGCTCCCTGAGGCAGGAGGTAGCAAAGCCCACTGGAAACTAGGCCACCGGTGTTGACATCCTGGCACAGCCCAGCCCACAGGCAGAGCAGCCAGGGGCAGGAGCAGGGGTGCACACTTCCTGCTTGGCAGAGGGGCCGGGCAGCCCTGGAGCCGCTGGCAGCTCGCAACGGAAAGGTGATATGAAGTCCAGGTCCCAGGGCCACACTTGCAGAGGCATAGGGGAAGCCCAGCTCACGGAAGATGCTATCAGAAGAGCTTCCCTTTCAGCTCTCTGTGCTCTTGGTAGTCCTGGGCTGGATTTGAAAACCTAGCTGAGGACAGAGAAGTAATAGGTGATAGGCACAGAAAAGCATTTTAATTTAAATTTCTATACAGCCACCTTCCTGTTGGAGTCTTGGTCCCCCTGCCCGTCCCTCCTGAGAAATGCAAGCCAATTCAGAGATTCCTTCTGGGGTTCTACCTCCCTCCCTGTGCTAGTCATCCTCCCTGACTCAGCTCCTTGGTGGGGACAGAACCTGCTGCAGGGGGAGCAGAGGAGCCAGGCTTGGACAATCCACTTCTTCCTTCTGCACCTCAGCCTGGGAAAAAGCATCAGCCCCCTCCAAGGTCAGGTTGAAACTCACAGCTGTGTCACCCTCTGCCCTGGTCAGCATTAAGATACATGTAGGAGCAGGGCATGGTGGCTCACGCCTGTAATCCCAGCACTTAGGGAGGCTGAGACAGGAGAATCGTGAGTTCAAAGCCAGCCTCAGCAATGGCGAGGCGCTAAGCAACTCAGTGAGACCCTGCCTCTACCTAAAACACAAAATAGGGCTGGGGATGTGGCTCAGTGGTCGACTGCCCCTGAGGTCAATCCCTAGTACCAAAAAAAAAAAGATGCATGTGGCTCATCTGCAGCAGAGACCAGAGGGAATGTATAACTCTGGATTTCCTTGGGAAGTTGAGGAAACAGGCATCCATTTATTCTACAGATGTTTGTGGCACCAGGAGTTCGGGATATGCCAATGAACAAAACAGCAAACATTTTTGTGCTCCCCTGGAGACCCAAACGTGAATTCAAAAAATTTCATGCAAAGGGGCCACATGTTTTGAGGAGAGAGCAGCGCAGGGCACGGGAGAACGGCACCTCAGGAAGGAACTGCAATTTTAAATAGGGGTCAAACCAAGCCAAGAGCTGGAGCAAGAATGAGGGGCCATTCCAACAGTCTGCGAGAGAATGTTCCAGAAAGAGGGCAGATCCAAGACAAAAAGCATTCCCAGCAAGTTCCTGGTATGGCAAGAGGCAGGTGAGGAGGGAGCTAAGTGAAGAAAGAGCAGGAAGAAGAGCAAAGGACAGGTAGCACCTCACTAGGGGCTGGCAGGCCATTTAGGAAGACTCTGTCTTTTACTGTGAATAAGGAAAGGAATCATTAGAGGGTTTTCAGCCCAGGTCATCTCAGAGTTCAGGATATATCAGGAAGTCCGGGCTAGTGGCTGGCATCTCCAGTGTCTGGGGTCATCAGACTTGGGGAACCAGGTTAAGCTCTAGGCTTCTCAGTGAGGAGGTCCACTCTGACCCCAGAATCACAGGATGTTGAGCATGCATGCCCTGGAGTGGAGCTGAGACCTCAGGAACGCTGGAGGAGACCATCGGCCATTCTGGCCTTCAGAAGTCAGATGGTGCCACCTTGGATGGGAACTGGGCATGACATTTCAGGAATACTTCAAAAGCGTACTCCAGAATGGATACAGTAGACGAGTGGGCTGCTTTGCTCCCACAGGGAAGGAGTAAGTTGAGCCTTAAGCTTTCTGATCTGGGCATCTGGACTTCAGAGTTTATTAATATACCAGAGCATTATTCAATTGGCATGCCGACTCCAGGTGACCCATCCTCTGGCCTCCTGCCATTTGCCACCCTCACTTCTTACACAGATCACAGTGCACAAGAGTCCCGGGCTTGAATTCAGTTCCCGCTCCCTGTTTTAATTTCGCCTCTCTCACTGACAAAACTGTGGTTTTTCTTTGCTGTGTTTGTTTTCTTTTTTAAAAATGTTTAAACCTGTAGTCACCTATATAACATAAAGCTGCCATTCTGGACGTTTTTAGATGCCAAATTCAGTGGTGTTAATTACATTCACCCTGTTGTGTTTCTTAATTTCAACAAGCCCCGGCTCCCTGGATGGATCCATGGGGATGACCATGGCAGGTGCTCGCAGAGATTAAATAGGACATTCCAAGGGAGAGGACACAGCGTCAGCATGTACCAGGACCCCAGCAAATATTAGCTGCTTTTTGTGGCCTCCTCCCTGCGTCCCTCATGGGCACACCACCTTCAAGGCATCCTCTCAATGACTAACACGCCCCTACCTTGAGTGCACCCCCGTAGTGTCACCAAGCTCATGGGGCTAACGTCAGATCTAGTCCAGCCTCTGGCCCCAGCCTCCTCCAGTGGCTTATCATCCTGGTGGGCAGCGGCCTCTCTCCTGAGCAAGCCCCTGCACCTGGAGGCACTGGTAAACCCCAGGGTGGACACCTTGCTCCAGGGTTCAGCAAGTGTGGGGAGCCTGAGAATCTGCATCTCTGACACACTCCCCAGTGAGGCTGGTCCAGGGACCTGGCGGGGGAGGAGGACAGAGCCTGACACTGCTGGTGCCACCTGATCTCAGTGGCCTCCTCCTGAGTCTCCCCTCCAGCAAGAGCAAGAGGGGTTCTTTTAAACAGAAGGATCCTCTGACCAAACCCTCCAGGGGCCTTCCCCTGGGGCAGACCCTGCAGCCCTGCCCGGTGCTCCAGGGTCCCACCTGGCCCAGTGCCCATCCCCCCTCTCTGCATACCCTAGGGCTCTGCACTGCCCTGCCGTTCCCTCCATCAGGAAGACATTGATCCTACGCTCACCTCATTCCCATCTCTCAAATGCCCGCCTCACCTCTGCCTCCCTCCCTCGTTCCTCAGCCTGCTTCTCTTTCCTATATACATGGTACCACTGCCTGAAGTTAGCTTGCTTATTTGTTTACTTGATTATTGTTATTGATTATTGATTATTATCCTCAGCCGTTAGAATGTAAGACCACTGGTCAAGGACTGGGTGTTGGTCAGGGCCCCCAGAGACAGGAGCACTAAATGTCTGCTGAATGAATGAACACCCTACCTTCTTGGCATGGTGCACGGTCTCTTCCTGGTGTGACCCTTGCCCACCCTCTGGCTAGATTTCTTGCTCCTCTCCCAAGACCACTCCAGCCATCCTCAGCCGACTTGCAGGTCGGAGGAAGTGACACAAACACTGGCAATTCCAAGCCTTTGCACTTGGGCTGTTGATCTGGAACATTCTTCCTTGCCAGGTTTGTAGGACTTACCCATATTTCCAAATCTGGTTCAAGTGCCACCTTCCCATGACACCTTCCCAGTTTACTGACCACAGAGCCGCCTTCTGGCTCCTTTGTCTAGCACGACCCTCTCCTGGCCCCTGTTCTCTCATGTCATTTAGATACTTGTCCATCTTTGCCCTCCAGGAGCCACTCAAGGGCAAGGCCCACGCCTCCTTCATCGTGCATGTGGGAGTCAGCCTGGAATCCAACGGGAGAGCATGCCCAGGTGGTGGCTGATAGAGGAAGGAACGAAGGAGACCAGCCACATCCACCAAAAGTCCTCTTTGTTACTACTACCCTTCAAATAACAAAAGTAATGCATGCTTGTTATTGTTAATGCAGACACCTGAGTATGTAAAGTGAGCTTTCCGAAATGTCCTGGGATTCTCCCCAGCTTTTCCCCGACCCCGTTACTTCCTCCCAGGCAGCATGGAGATGCCCAGGCAACCGGCCAAGGGTTTAGGGAGTGGCTCAGGCACCAGGACCCACCGGCTTCTTGGCAGGGCCCCACCTGGGTGCTGGCAGAGGAGGGAGGTTTGAAGCTGGCTGTGCTCACCACAGGGTTGACCTTTCCCCTCTAGGAGGAAATCAGAACCCCTCTGCTTTCCCCTCTTCCCAGAATTGAGAAAAATGTGGGCAGGCTGCTTCTTATCACTGTGGAGTGGCCGAATATGGACTTTCCCAGAGAAGTTGGTAACATAGTGAAATGAATCTGTTGAATGTTCTACCTTTGTGTTTTTGCAGGCTTTATCAGAAACTCCCAAAATAAACAGATTCTTTCCCAGCCTGGACCTTCCCATGGCCTTGGTGTTCTGCTTCTGCGGAAACCAAATGCAATAAGGAGTTCCTCCGCGGGCCTGGCTCCCAGCTCACCCCCAAGGCGGGTCTACCCCCAGTCAGGTCCTGACCCAGCCAACTTCTGGTTTAAAAGGTGGCATCTCAGGCTGGGGACTCAGTGGCAGAGCACTTGCCTGGCATGCCGAGTTCCAGCTCCAGCACCAAAAGAAAGAAAAAAGTTGGCCTCATGTAATTCCACTACAGAGAAAAGATGCCCTGATTGGCTCTGAATTGTTAGAAAATCATCTTTTTCATTGAATATTGTGATTTTAAAAGGCAATATTTTTACTTCGAAAAGAAGCCAGTGGGATAACAAGACTAATGGATAAATGAGCAAAGACCAGGACTGACGTGATGATGGTGATGTCGAAAAGGAAGATGATTTTTAGAAAGCAAGAAAAGTCATGTCAGGCTTGGTGCCTTTTTCTGACTTACAAATGTTAAATCTGCCAACTTTATAAAGAGTTTAGCTAAATGCGAGGCCCATCTGATACCCAACTGGATCTGGGACTCCCTCTAGTGGCTGGATGCATTTCTGCATGGGCCGCTTCACTAACAGGTGTTGGGACCCCACTTTCTGCTGCAAGGCAGCCCAGGAACTAAGACCTGCCACTGACTTTCTGGAATCTACTTTTATTCTCACTGTCATTCCTCCGCTGTTTTTCCTGTTCTCTAACCTCCAGCGCTCCCCCTCTATCAATGTCCTCTCCCATAGGTTTTTAATAACCAAATAGATGAAATCCAAACTTTTACATAGATAATAAATTATATTTGTCCAGTAACCTAAAGTTTACAGTTTGCTTGTGCATCAATTATCTGAACCTTTCCTTGTAAGGTAGATAAGCTCATTTTATAGTCAAGCAGCTTGAATATCAAAAAGGTAAAGTGACTTATTCAAAATTACAGTTAGTTAAACATAGCACCAGGAATTAAGTGAGGATGGTCTGACCCCAAATGATGAGGTTTCCATTTCCATTGCAGCAGACTTTGAAAAGGGGGAGTTACCTGATAATATGAAATTCAGAGAAGAAGAAGAGAGGTGTTAAGTTTCACTGCTTTTATCAACATCATATGGGGGGATCAAGTATTTAGTATAATCAAGTGGGGCCCTGCCAAGAAGCTGGCAGGTCCTGGTACCTGAGCCACTCCCTAAGTATTACATTACTTCTAACCAATCTGGGGGGTTGATTTATAAAGGTCCACTAGTGCTAAATTCTATGACTTATAGGGTATTGTAAAGGCTAGCTCTGCCCTAGCTGGGGATTGGAGCTAGGAATTCAAATGGCCTGGGACAAACAAGAGCCATCCCATGAGGCTGTCTGAGACACACTCCCCAGTGTATTCCTTATGAATTCCAGCACCCTGGACAGATAGACAGGCCCTGGCAGGCACCACATCATAACAAGGAATTTCCCAACTATGGACATCTGAGGATAGATCTCAGTGACCTAATGTCAGTCCTCGAGTACCAGTGGCTCTCAGTGCCAGGGCGGTCCCCACAGGCTTCCCTGCTTTGCTTTGATAGACACATTTGGAGGGGATGTAAATTGGTGTGGCCATTTTGAAACATATACCTTGGCACCCACTCCTGTGTATATACCAACAGAAATGCTTAAGTAGATTAACCAAAATGCACCTCCAAGAATGACACAGCTGTCCCTGATGCCCCAAGATGGAAGCAACCCCATGCCATCAACAGTAGGTTGGAAAACAAAGCACAGAGAGAAGCAAAGATGTGCAAAATAAGAGAAATAGGACAAAAAAGGAACAGGATCCCTTCATATGAATTTCAGAAAAAGGAAACAAACAAATGAAGAGAACTAAGACATTAGGAATGTTTTAAAAATTCCAATACAGTAAAAGCAATTCTAAGATGAAAGTTTATAGTAATCAACGCTAAATCAAAAAAGCAGAAAGATCTCAATGGACAGCTCATTGCTTCACTTCATGGAACCAGGAAAACAAGAACAAACCAAAGCAAAATTAGTAGAAGGGAAAAACAATAAGGATCAGAGCACAAATAAATAAAATAGGGACTACCAAAAAAACAATGTAAAAAAAGATTAACAACATGAAAAGCTGATTCTTCAAAAAGATAAAGAAGATTGGCAAATCCTTAGACTAATCAAGAAAAAGAGAGAGAGAACACTCAAATAAAATCAGAGTTGAAAAAAGAGCCTTTACAATTGATAGCATAGGAATGCAAAGGATCATTGGAGATGATTTGTGAACAACTACATGCCAACAGATTTGACAGGCAAATTCCTGGATAGGTACACCCTACCAAGACTGAATCATAAAGACACTGGAAGCCTGAACAGACTAGTAACTTGTAATGAGATTGAATCAGTAAGAAATCTTCTATCAAAGAAATGAATGTGGGGAAGGACATGGGAACAATGGTGGATCTCTGTTCACAGGGGTGTAAGGGGGGAGGGGGCATGGGACAGTAAAGGTGGTGGAATATGATGGCCATCATAGCCCTAACTTTATGTATGACTGCATATATGTTGTGATTCTATACAACTTACAACTAGAGAATTGATATGTTATCCTCTATCTATGTACAATGAATCAATTTGCACTGTTAACATGTAAGCCTAAATAAAACAAATAAAAAATAAATAAAAAGAAATGCCTAGAACCAGATGACCTCAGTACTGACTTCCAAAGCATTCAAAGAAAGAATAATACCAATTCCTCTTTTTATTTTTGGTACTGGGGAGTGAATCCAGGGGCACACACTGAGCCACGTGCCCAACCGTCCCCCCCACTTTTTTTGTATTTTATTTAGAGACAGAGTCTCACTGAGTTACTTAGGGCCTTGCTAAATTGCTGAGGATGGCTCTGAACTCAATCCTCCTGCCTCAACCTCCCGAGCCACAGGGATTACAAGTGTGTGCCACCACGCCTAGCCCAATTCCTCTTAAGTTACTCCAAAAAGCTCAAGAGAAGTGAATTCTTCTAAACTCATGCTCAAAGCAAGTATTCCCCCAATACTCAAACCAGACAAAGACGTGACAAAAAAAAGAAAACTATAGGCCAATATCCTTGACAACATAGATGCACAAATGGTCAATAAAATTCCAGCACACTATGAAGATTATTCATCTTTGTTTCAGTCAGCTTTTTTGCCACTGTGACCAAAAGACCCAACAAGAACAATTAGAGGGGCTGGGGTTATGGCACAGTGGTAGCATGCTCGCCTAGCACGTGGGAGGCACTGGGTTCGATCCTCAGCACCACATAAAAAATAAAATAAAGCTATTGTGTCCACCTACAACTAAAAAATAAATATTTAAAAAAAAAAAGAACAATTAGAGGCAGAAAAGTTTATTTTGGTGCTCACAGTTTCAGAGGTCTCAATCCATAGATGGCTGGCTCCATTCCTCAGGGCACAAGGTGAGGCAGAATATCACGGCAGAAGAGTGTAGTGGAGGCAAGGGGATCAAGACATGGCTACCAAGAAGCAGAGAGAGAGCATGCTCCACTCAACAAGAACAAAACATAACCCCCAAAGGCACCACCTTCTCCAGCCTCACTCCACCTGCCCACAGTCACCACCTAGTTAATCCATTCAAACGGATCAGCACACTGATTAGGTTAAGGTTCTCACAACCCAATCAATTCACCCCTGAAATTTCTTGCATTTTCTCATACATGAGCTTTTGGGGGACACCTAATCTATACCATGAACAAGTGGTATTCATACCAGGAATGCAAAGATGGTTCAAGACACAGTTCAATAAACGTGATCGGCCACATCAACAGAAGGACGGACCTGAACCAAGGCAAGTACCAAGTGTGCTGGCAACACATTGTCCCCACAAGTTCCATGGTACCAGCCAGGTGCAATTGTCTTCAAACCGACAGGGTCCTGGGGCAGAGCAGGGAGGACCTGGAGTGGAGTGGCAGTGCCTACAGCTGTTGGCCTATTCAGGGCTGTTTGTTGTATCCTTGGCCATGCCCCTACACTCTGCCTTAGAGATGTGACCAGAGAGCAAAGGGACTTCTTCCAAAACCAGCCTTCAGACCTGCAGGGCCTGCAGTGAGCTTGCCCTGGTAAACAGTCACCCTGGGAGGCCACCCATGGACCCGGCCCATGACCATTTTTCCTAGTCTAGAAATGAGTCCTTGCAACTGCCAAGGGCCCCCTGGCATTTCCCTTGGCTACCACCCCTGAAGAAATGTCTACCCTTAGAGAGCTTGGATTCCAACCCAGCACTGATGTCTGGACTGACATTTAAACAGGAAAATTTGCTTTGATCAGAAAGAGGAATTCAACCCAAGCAAAGAGGAGAGGTGACAATAGCTCCCCACGAAGGCAAGGTGTATGGGGCCACCAGGGGTCCTTCTCTTCACACCAACACTCTGACTCCCATCTGAATGCTGCCTGGGGTGGAATTGCTGGCCGCATCTCAAAGATGGGGAAGGTGAGGCTCCAGGAGGCCAAGTGGCCTGATCGAGTTCTTGGGACACTGTGGCCGTGTGGCCTCCAGGCCAAGCTCCCAGAGCCTCATGGGCAGCGGGGAGCTAGGCTGAGGACGCCTCCTGGGAGGCAGCCTCTGAGCAGGAGGGTGACATGTATCTGGGCAGAGGACTGGAGGAGGGAAGGGAGGGCACTTGTGCTGCAAGGACCCCGAGTCCCCATGGACAGAGGCTGCTCAGGAAGCCTGTGAAGAGGAGCCTCAGCACCAAGCCCAAAGGCTGCTGTGCACAGTAAACCCCTGAGGGCAAACCATCCAAACATTTGGTTTCTTGCTTTTGAACATAACAGCCCCTCTCATCTGAGGGTTCACTTTCCAAAGTTTCAGTTACTATGGATAACCATGGTCCAAAAATACGATGGAAAGTTCTAAAAAGAGACTCCCATAATTTATACTACAATATATTGGTACAATTGTTCTATTTTATTGTTGTTGATCTCTTCCTGTGTCTAATTTGTAAATTAAACTTCACCACAGGCATGTATGTATAGGAAAATCAGTCAACCTGGAGCTCAGTACTGTCTGAGATTCTGGGTGTCTCCTGGGAGTCTTGGAACACATCTACCACCAATAAGGGGGCACTCCTGCATTTCAGGGTGTTTTGGTAAGTCTCTAAGTAGAGGGCTTGCAGAGTCACTTTCATGGGCAGCAAAGAATACACTGAAATCAGATTTTATATATAAGGTGATTGTGGGTGGTCATGGTGCTGTATAGGTCCTTGAAAATTTTGCTCTCAACAGATTAAGCACTGTCCTTGTTCCTGCAAACCTTTTGGATAGCACATTTGCTTAGCAAATCTTTTTAATTTTTAAAAATTTCCATCATAGATCAAAACATCCCTATTAAAAATGAACAGGATCTGAATCTGTGAGATCTGGCTCAAGCTAGACCTTGTTCCAGCCTGCGCTCACAGCCACTCCACACCTGGCCACCCTGAGACGAAGGAAACACAGCCCGCTGCCCTGGAGCAGCTGCCCGCCTGTGAAGGAGATGGCATATCGGCGAGACCCTCAGCGATGTTCACTGGGATATGACCAGGAGGCTCTGAGTCCTTCAGGAGAAGAGAATTCTCTGTCAGGCTGCCTCCTGAAGCCACAGAGCATCAGAGACGTTCCCTTGGTCATCGTCCCCAAGGGGAACCCACCCAGAGAAGCCAGGTCAGGTGCGGGCCTCAATGTCAAAGGAAAAGCAGAGCTTCTTGTTTAGGACTTCAAGACAGCAGCTGCAGAGTGAGAGACTAGATATCCACATGGACAATGGTGGGACCACATATAAAAACAGGACTCTGACCCACAACCTGCCCAGGAAGCCAAGCCCTTATCTACAGTGAGCAGCCCAGGGAGCCAGCCTGCTGTGAGTCACCCCAGCAGGGACTTGGATGAGCTCTAGGAACAACCCAGGAAGCTAAATGATAACTTCTGTAGCAATCGCCACAAATGCCACAGACCTGATTACTAACTGACAGCTTCCCTAACCTTTGCTCCTGCTTCCAACTCAGGACCAACTAGAAAGCCAGTTATGTTCCCTAACCACACAGGTCTCCCCGCTTCTGCTTTAGCTGCCAGCAGCGCCAGCAGCTTTAGCCGCCAGCAGCCTCTCTGGCCCGCAGCCTCCTGTTGGGGCTCCCCGGGGCTGCCCCTTCTCCGCCTGCCTGAGTCTCTGACACACACGTGATGGGGACGCACTCCCTCACTTTGCCTGTTCTCATTTGGTTGGCCTTAAGGGTATGAACCAAGCATGGCCCCTAGGAGCAGAGCCCTGTGTGGCTGCAGGTCCCATGCCTAGGAACCCAGCCAAGCAGGCTGCCGCCCTCCAAAGAGACTTCCAAACACTTGCCATGTCTGCAGTCCCTGGAAGGGGGCTCACAGACAGGCCCCCGCTTTGGTCTGTGTTCCTTCCTGGCTCCATGCCCAGGCCTGGACTGCTGGGCCCAGGAGGCCTGTGTTGTGCCTGGGCTTCCTGGATGGAGGCATTCTCCATTCCCTGCTCTAACCCTGCTGCCAGCCTCTCCCACAGAGCTCCCTCGGAACCCCATGTGGCCACGTGGTTGCAGAGAGCCGCTCCCCCTTACCGCGGGTAGTTCAGCTCCTCTGACCTGGTCCTTGAGGACTCAGAAGCCTGCAGGAGCCAGAGGTAGGCTTCACAGGCACCAGGGGGCGCTGCAGCCTCCAAACAGGACTCGAGCACAGGCCCAATCAATTTCAGGATGAGGATCACCCGTGGGGCACTGATATTGGTGAGGATCAACAAGCAGGCACCTGGAAGTGTCTGTCCTCAACTCAAGGAATTCACCTGCCAGAGAGGAGATGTGCATTGAGGACAAGAAGAGGGAACAGGTGGCAGATGTCAGAGATGTACAGCAAGTGACTGAGAATTTCAATCTTGTTCCTCACTAGTTGTGTGGCCTTGGGTGAGTTACCTAATTTCTCCTTGCCTCTCTGTCCTCCAGTGTACAAAAGGCTTCTTTCCTCATGGGTAGCAGGTTGAGGGGCTGCTGAACAAGTCAATACACAGTGCATTGAACTTAGGGCCTCATCCTGGTTGATGCTCAATGAACACATGAGTTCCATGAGAACTCTGTTGGGGTACAGGTGCCTGCCAGCCAGGGTTGTTGGGGGTGGCACTCAGAGGAGTGAAGGGAGGCTTCGAAAGGCATTTGAATTTCTCCATCAGGGACAGAAAGAGTGAGAGCAAGGGACAACAAAGCTGTATTCTTCCAGTCCAAGCGGAACATCTGATACCGTCTCCTCGAGGGCTGCCGTTCCTCTGTGTTTTGCTTCACCCAGAACACGTGACCATTTTCCTTTTCTAATGATTGACATCATGTCATCTATTCAGTGGCCTCCTAACAGCAAATCCATCCATCTCTTTGGACTCTACAAATGGGCCAGACCAGGTGGGATGCGTCACCTGCCTACTTTCAGCCCGAGCAAGACCAGCCATAACTTAGCAGGAAGTTTCAAAGATCTAAGGCTTTTGTTTTCCTGAACTGATGAGTGAATTTTCAAATTTGCCCCTTGGATTTCCACTTCTCAGATGCAAACTATTACATTTCCTGTCCCATCCCAAGACCCTCTCACCCAGTCGAGTCCCTTTTATGTGCTGGATGGATAAACAGGATGATTAGCATGTGCTGCTTTATTTGGCGTTAACAACGCATGACGTAAAGCTGTTATTTTCTGTCACTGTGCTATCCCAGTTCCCAGCCCACAATGAAGCGCCCCGTGTGCCTTTCTGGTCCTTACTTCATGGAGTCACACGGTCTTCCCCCCAGTGCTCAGGACTTAGCCTTCTGTGATTTCTGGTCGTCTCCCTATTGCAAAGTGCAAATCTGCCTCCTGCTTGGCTCCTGTATTCTTTCTCAAAACCATTTCTCTTCCTTTCCCCAAATTCACTGACTTCCCTGAGGACGTTTCTCACTGGAAGTTTGTTCCTCTGCAAAATATCAAACGATCTTGACAAATGGGGAAGTGGGCTGGAGAACGCTCAGGGCCATGACCCTGTCTCCGCCTGACGAGCGGTTGCCTCTCTCAGATGGAGCAAGTTCTGTCTGGGAGGAAAGCACATGGGAGGAACCAGGGGGCGCATGCAGTCCTGCCTGTTGAAGAAACCAGACTCAACAGTGGGGTGGGACGCACGGTCCGACGCACGGGTCCTTCCCAGGCCCACACCGCTATTCCCGGAACTTCAGGGGACAAGAGTCCTAATTTCTGTTGGGACCACGTTCCCTGCCGAGGAGAGGAGGGAGCTCTGTGAAGAGTGAAACCCCTTCATGAATACAACCCACCATCACTATCACCAGCCTGTGCCACAGACAAAGGGTGGTCCTGCCACAGCAGGAGCCCATGCAGGGAGGATGGCTGAGGGCGAGGCAGCCGCCTAGGGCAACAGTGAGAGGAGGAGCCCGGAGCCCAGTGGGCAGCAGGCGTGGTGTGGGAGTTCCATGCATCGGCTCGCACTGGGGCTCCCTGGCTCCATATCCCATCCCGCCCAGGGCCATGGAATTGCTGGTGGTTAATTCCCAACTGCCTCCCAGGCTCCTCATCTGTGAAATGAAGCTGATAACAGCACTTGCCTTGTAGGACTATGGTGAGGTTTAAAAGTGATGGGGGACGTGCTTGGCGTAGGGCCTGGCTCTTCCTGAACACACTCAATCAGTTAGCAACCAGCACGATCTGGAGTCAGGCAAGCTGTTTGGATCCTGGAGCTGCCACCTCCTAGCTGTGTGATTTGGGACAAGTCAAACCAACCTCTCTGACCTTTGCTCTCTCTCTCTCCTCCACTCTCCTGTAAGGTTAGCAATTCTTTCACTGCAGACATGCTCAGAGACATGGGAAAATGTATATTAAGCACTTTGCTCCCATGACAGACTTCTGCCTGGAAACTTGAAAAGACAAATGCAGACAAGGAGAAAGCCTGGAGTGGCGAGCAGGGGCAGGTGCAGACCCTCTGACCACCAGAAGCCTGAGGGCTGAGCTGGTCCCATGCAACACAGGATTTTGGGGTATGGTTTGCCAGATCCAGAGATTCCCAGGTCCAGCTGGGTCTAGGCCCTCCTGGGTCTGCCAAGCAGCAAGGTGAAGCCTAGTACCATGTCTCAGAAACAAGGACCAAGCAGAGGCCTGTGCTGCCTCGTTCCACAATGACCAGAGCTGCCTGGACTAGGCAGTTCCCTTGGAGGGCTTCAGACAACCTGCAGAGAGGGCTGGCAACTTGGACCACACTTACCCAGAGCTGGGAGGCCCTGAAATGTGCCTTCACCCAGCAGAGATGTCAATACGTCCTGTGTGTCCTGACCTGGGCCTTGAGCAGCAGCTGGCTCAGGCCACTCTCCTGAGCAGGCAGCTCTGGCTGCCTCCTCTCTGGGTCACATGAAGTTGGTTCTGTGATCGGTGCACTAAAGGTAAGAGGAGGCAGGACAGCAACCACGTACGTCGACTTCCCAGGGCGCTTGGAGACAACTGTGGCTTCCAGGTTTAAAAATCAAGTCAGAGCTTGCCTCCATCTCCATTCCAGTTCTTCATCTTACCTTCCAGGTGTTAGAAGCACTGAACTGAGGCTGATAGGGATTAAAAGGCATTGCCCGAGCCGGGCGCGGTGGCTCACGCTTGTAATCCCAGCACTTAGGGAGGCTGAGACAGGAGGATCGCGAGTTCAAAGCCAGCCTCAGCAATGGCGAGGCACTAAGCAACTCAGTGAGACCCTGTCTCTACATAAAACACAAAATAGGGCTGGGGATGTGGCTCAGTGGTCGAGTGCCCCTGAGTTCAGTCCCTGGTGCC
>PVHX01012040.1:0-61197 GCA_004024805.1 Geosciurus inauris | reverse complement strand
AAAAAAAATTAATAAATAGGATGGATTCAAACTAAAAAGCTTCTTCTCAGCAAAAGAAACAATCAATGAGGTGAACAGAGAAACTACATTTTGAGAGCAAATTTTTGCCACATACACATCAGATAGAACACTAATCTCCTGGATTTATAAAGAAAGCAAAAAACTTAACACCAACAAACCAAACAATCAAATCAATAAATGGGCTAAGGAGCTGAACAGAAATTTCTCAAAAGAAGATACAATCAATCAACAAATATATGAAGAAATGTTCAACATCTCTAGCAATTAGACAAATGCAAATCAAAACTACTCTCAGATTTCATTTTGTGCCAGTCAGAATGGTAGTTATCAAGAATACAAACAACAATAAGTGCTGGTGAGGATGTGAGGAAAAAGGTACAGTCAAACATTGCTGATGGGACTGAAAATTGGTGCAACCAATCTGGAAAAACAGTATGGAGATGACTTAGAAAGTTGGAATGGAACTACCATTTGACCCAGCTATCCCATTCCTCAATCTATACCCTAAAGACTTAAAAACAACATACTACCATAATGCAGCCACTTCAATGTTTATAGCAGCACAATTCACAATTGCTAAACCATGGAAGCAACCTAGATACCCTTCAATAGATGAATGGATAAAGAACCTGTGGTATATATACACAATAAAATTTTACTCAGCAATAAAAGAGAATAAAATTATGGCATTTTCAGGTAAATGGATGGAGTTGGAAAACATCATGCTAAGTGAAGTAAGCTAATTCCAAAAAACCAAAGGCTGAATGTTTTCTGTGATTAGTGAATGTTAATACATAATGGGGTTGGGAATGGGGAGCATGGGAGAAATGGAGGAACTTTGATTAAGGCAAAGGGGGTGGGTAGGGGAAGGCAGGGTCATAGGAGTAGCCAAGACGGAATGAGATAACATCACTACCCTAGGTACATGTATGAAGACATGAGTGGTGTGAATCTATCTTGTTTACAACCAGAGAAATAAAAAATTGTGCTCCATATGTATACTATGACTTGAAATGCATTCTTCTGTTTTAAACAATAAAAATGTCAATATGGACTCTTTTTGTCTTCTTTCAGTTGGAAAAATTATTTTGAGATTTATCCATGGTGTGTGTATTAATAATTTATCATTTTATATTGATAAGTACTATTTCATTACACAGCTATTCCTCTGTTAATCCATTCATTTGTTGAAGATATTTCATAGTTTTCAGTTTTCAGTAATACAAATAAAGCTGCTATGAATATTCATAGACAAGTCTTAGTTATGGACATACAATTTCGTTTTTTCTTGAACAAATACCTAAGTGTGGTAGGAAGGATCATATAGGAGGTGCATATTTTGCATTTTAAAAACTGCCAAACTTTTTCCAAAGTATTCTGTTAGTGACACCACAGTGCTTTGATTATTGTTGTTTTATCATAGGTGTATAAATCAAGTAGTGTTATCTTTGAATTTTTCAAATGGTTCTGTCTATTCCAGGGTCTTTGCTTTGCAATATGAATTTTAGAATTAATTTTAACACCCCCCTACATCTTCCTGAGAGTTTGATTGGGATTATGTTAAATCTACAGAGCAACATTGAAAGAGGTAACAGCTTATTAAAAAGTGAACCATAAATGTGGATTAGCTCTCATTTATTATTTTAATTTCTTTCTTCAACTTATTATTGCTTTTTCACTGTGCAGATTTTTCACATTTGATTTATCCCTAATAGTTCACGTTCTTTGAGGTTATTGTGATAGCGCAAGTTTTCAATTTCTATTTTTCCTGTTAGTATTTAGAAATAAAATTTATTTTTCTATATTTGGCATGACCTGAAGCTTTGCTAATCTCATAAGTAAGTTTTTGTAGCCTTTGTAATTCTGTCATATTTTCTACATGTACAAACTTGCCTTCTACAAATAACTTTTTTCTAATCTATATGTCTTTACCTCTTTTTTCTTTCCTTAATTCTATAGGTTTGTACTTTCAGCCAAATGTCATTTGGACATTGCTATTTGATCTTAGAGGGAAGGTATTCAGTCTTTGACCAATAAACATAATATTATATGTAGATTTTCATAGACACCATTGCATAAACTAATTACATAAATACCAGGTTGCATAAATTAATCTTCTATTAACATTTTTGAGTACTTTTAAACTAGAATCAAGCTTTATATTTTCTTTGTAGTTTTTACTAGTGAGATGATCACAGGTATAAATTTTGTTTTTTCCATAGGGCAAATTATATTAATAGATCTTCTAATGTTAAAACAATCTTTGTTCCTGGAATAAGTCAGAATTATGCATTTTTATATTTTTTATTTCAATTTGCCAAAGCTTTAGAGTTTTTTAAATTAACTAATTAATTTAAATGCATTTCAAGTCATAGTACATATATAGAGCTCAATTTTTCCATCTCTTTGGTTGCAAACTTCATACATGAAGTTGGTTGTGTCTTCATACATGCACGGAGGGTAGTGATGACCATCTCATTCAGCCATCTTGGCTACACCCATTCCCCCTTTCCTCCCCCACCTCCCTTGTGCCCCATCCAAAGTTCCTCCATTTCTCCTATGTTCCCTGTTCCCACTCCCCTTATGTATCAGCATCCACTAATCAGAGAGAACATTCAGAATTTGGTTTTTTGGGATTGGCTTACTTCACTAAGCATAATGTTCTCCAATTCCATCCATTTACCTGCAAATGCCATAATTTTATTCTATCTTATTGCTGAGTAATATTCCATTGTGTGTATGTACCACTGTTTCTTTATCCATTCATCTATTGAAGGACATCTGGATTGCTTCCACAGTTTAGCAATTGTGAATTGTTCTGCTATAAACATTGAAGTGGCTACATCACTGTAGTATGCTGTTTTTAAATCTTTAGGGTATAGGCTGAGGAGTGGAATAGCTGGATCAAATAGTGGTTTCATTCCACGTTTTTTAAGGAATCTCCATACTGCTTTCCAGATAGGTTGCACCAGTTTGCACTCCCACCAGCAATGTTTGACTGTACTTTTTTCACCACATCCTTGCCAGCACTTATTGTTGCTTGTATTTTGGATAGCTGCCATTCTGACTGGGGTGAGATGAAATCTGAGAGTAGTTTTGATTTGCATTTCTCTAATGGCTAGAAATGTTGAACATTTCTTCATATATTTGTTTATTGATTGTATATCTTCTTCTGAGAGGTTTCTATTCAGCTCCTTAGCCCATTTAGTGATCGGGTTGTTTGTTTGTTTTTTTTTGTTTTGTTTTGTTTTCTTTTGTTTTTAGTTTTTATTGAATGTAACACACTCCTTGGCCTCAATCACGTTCCATATCAGAAGGTTACTGATGATGGCAGTCTGACAAATTCACTTTCCAAAAACAACAAGTCCAGATTTATGGCTTTTGCCCATTACAAAGGTGTAAATGGGTTGTTTGTTTTTTGGTGTTAAATTTTTTGAGTTCTTTATATATCCTGGAGATCAGTGCTCTATCTAATGTGTGTGTGGCAAAAATTTGTTCCCAGAATGTAGGCTCTCAGTTCAACTCATTGATAGTTTCTTTTGCTGAAAAGAAACTTTTTAGTTTAAATCCATCCCATTTATTGATTCTTGCTTTTATTCCTTGTGCTTTTGGAGTCTTGTTAAGGAAGTTGAGGCCTAATCTGATGTGATAATGATTTGGGCCTACTTTCTCCTCAATTAGATGCAGGGTCTCTGGTCTAATTCCTAGGTCTTTGATCCACTTTGAGTTGAATTTTGTGCATGGTGAGAGAAAGGGGTTTAGTTTCATTTTGCTGCATATGGATTTCCAATTTTCCCAGCATCATTTGTTGAAAAGGCTATCTTTTCTCTAATGCATGTTTTTGGCACCTTTGTCTCATATGAGATAGCTGTATTTATGTGCATTACTCTCTGTGCCTTCTATTTTGTACCATTGGTCTACATGTCTATTTTGGTACCAGTACCATGCTGTTTTTGTTACTATAGTTTTGTAGTAAAGTTTAAGGTCTGGTATTGTGATGCCTCCTGCTTCACTCTTCTTGCTAAGGATTGCTTTGGCTATTCTGGGTCTCTTAATTTTTCCAAATGATTTCATGATTGCCTTTTCTATTTCTATAAGAAAGGCCTTTGGGATTTTAATTGGGATTGCATTGAATCTGTATAGTGCTTTGGGTAGTATGGCCATTTTAATAATATTGATTCTGCCTATGCAAGAGCATGAGAGGTCTTTCCATCTTCTAAGATCTTCAATTTCTTTCTTTAGTGTCTTGTAGTTTTCATTGTAGAGGTCTTTCACCACTCTTGTTAGATTGATTCCCAAGTATTTTAGAGTTTTGTATCATGTTTTCTATCTTTGTTGATTTTGGAAATTCTGTGTCTAGTATTGTCCTACTTTTCATTTTTATGATAAACATTTTTGTGTAAACTTGATATTATATATTTACTAAATGTTTGTGTTTTTAAAGGAATTGGTCAATTTCATAAAAATTGTCAGATTCATGGGTTTAAACCTGTTCATAATATTTCTTATACTATATATACACACCTTTTATACACTATTATAAACATAAATCTTTGATACTCAGTAATATGATCTTTCTTATTCCTGGTACTGATGATTTCTATCTTTTTTTTTTGTCCTGGCAGTCAGCTTGAGATTAGTCAATAATTTTGATATCCTTTACTGCTTTTTATTTTTTTGATTTCTTCTAGTACATATATTTCATCTCTTTTACTTACTCAGAGTTTAATTTTCAATTTTCCTCTAGTTTCCTGCTTACAGTGAAAATTTATAAATTTGAGAACATTTTTCTCTTCTAATATAGATATCTAGAACTATAAAATTTCTTCAAAGTTCTGCCATATCCACATCCTATACATTTTGACATGTTGTATTGTCACCTTTGTTTAGTTCAAAATACTCTTTAATATAATTTTTTTTATGTGTTTGTCCTATAAGTTATGAAAGATGTGTCATTTCATTTTTTAATTCTTGAGAATTTCCCAAGGATCTTCCAGTGATTTATTTCAGATTTAATTCTACCATGGCCAGAGAATACATTTTATATACAATTAATTGTTTTAATTTTTTAAAAATTTATTTTATGGCACAAAGTATTATTTACACTGACAAATATTCCACATGTGCTTAAAAAAGATGTGCGTTCTTCTATTGTGAGTGATGCTCTATAGCTATCAATGAGGTCAATTTGTTTGATAGTAATTTTAGTCTTCTATATTATTACCTACATTCTTCCCTGTTATATCAGACAAAATATTGAAATCTTCAATTATAATTTTAAATCTATTTTCTCTTTTTAATTCTATATTTTTGCTTCAAATGTTTTGATTCTCCATTTTAGGTATAGTCAATTTTAGGATTTTATGTTGCATTAAAAATGATAACATTATGTGGATTAACCTTTAATTTCTGATAATATTTTTCTTTGAAATCCATTTCAGTTAGTATAAATATTGTCACTCCATGGTTCCTGTGATTAAATCTAGTATATGTTTTTTCATTCTTTAATCTATAGTACCTATATATTTAAATATTTTTGTAGACATATTTTGAGGTTATTATTTGTATCCAATCTAACTGTCTCTGTAGTTTGAAAGGTATGTTTAGACTCTTTGCACTTGATATCCTTATTGGGCCTATATCTATTTTTTTGTTTTTCATTTGTCACATGTATTCTTTGCTCACTTTTTCTTCTTTACTTGATTTATTTTGATTTAATTAAGCCCTTTTTTAAAATTCCATTTTATTTTCTTTGTTGGCCTATTTTTGCTTTTTTTTTTTCACTTCAATGATTACTTTATGGTTTGCAGTACTTTTTAATCACTTTCTAAGGTCATGTGATATAGCACTTTACATATACATTAAGTTTTTATAGGTGACTATTTCCTCGTCCTTTGGTAGTTTTCTCACATGAATGTTCTATCAGTATTCTGTTCGATACCTCCGCAGATCTCTGGATTGTTGCTATTATTGATGTTATTAATATCATTGGTGTGTGTATGCTGTAGTGAGGATCAAACCAAGGACCTCGCACATGCTAGCAAGGGCTATACCTCAGTTCTGTCCCCAGCTCTCTGGATTCTTTTGCTGCATGGCCCTCTTCTAGGACTCCCACATGCATCATCCAGCCTCCTTAGCTTCTCTGAACTCTCATTTCCTTCTCAACTCCCAAGGTTCAATGCATTCTCCCTTTCCCTCCTCCTTGTAACAATTACGTTGAAACCTTTCAAGGCAGTGAGCTGGGGGGGTCAGGCATGGTATTCACCTCATTTGTTTCTCATTTCTCAGTCTCAAGCCAAAAGCAAGAAAAAGCCACTTTCCCAGTTTGAAAACTATCAGGCACATGAAATTCCCTTTTGTTTGTCTATTCAGCCCTTCAACTGATGGAATGAGGCTCACATATACTGTGGAAGGCAATCTACTTTACACTATTTACTCATTTGAATGTTACCTGCCCCCCCCCAAATAAAACTCCCTCACAGAAACACCTGAAATAATATTTACACAAATAATTGGGCATACTGTGACCCAGCCAAACTGACTCTTAAAATTAACCATCACACTTCCCTTGTTATGAAACATGGCTCTTTTCCTCATGAAAATGAAATCCTCAGCATTCAAATGGCTAATTAAATGAGACAGATTTTGAGCTCAAAGTCAGATGATTGGCATTTTAGTTTTATTGTGCTGTTCATTACCTCTGTGATTTAATCAACATCAGACCATGTCCAAGGCCTTTGTGGCTACCCAGATGAGAGCACACTTGAAAATCATGTTGTGGACTAAGTTAAATCATGTCTTAGAAATATATTTCATTTAATTCCACTAAGTGGGAACTTTCTCCAAGATATACTATGACTCTTACAGATCATCTAGATCAAGTAACCACTACAAGTAAGCAACTCTGGAAATAATCAAAACACTAACATATTAATTTTGGCTCTTTTATTATATTTACATTTTATTGGTTCTTTTTAGTTATACATGGCAGTAGAATCCATTTTGACATAATTATAAAAGCACAGAATATATCTTGTTCTAATTCAGTCCCTAGTACTTTTCCTTCCCTTTTTCTCCCTCCGACCCCTGCTCCCTTTCCTCTATTGATCTTTTTGCCATTTATCCATAGTTGGTTTTGAACTTGATTTCTTGTGGATGTACCTAATAGTGAGCTATATTAATATATGTACATAGGAAAGTTATGTCAGATTCATTCCACTGTCTAATTTGGGCAATTTTACAAAGGTTTTTCTGTTTAATCATTCATTGCTTACCAATATTACTAAGTGAAAATGATAATCACTTAGTGTTTAAGAAAATGAGGATAAGCAAAATCATAAAATTGAAAATATTTATCTATGTGTTCTTTTTTTCTGCCTTATACTTTAAAAAATATTTCTGTTCTTTGAACTGGGTTTTGTCACTCTCAGAACCACCTGGAATATGGATTGAAAATAGTAGAAGAGATTGCTTTTAAAGTGTATTCTAGCTCTTTCAAAAATGAAGTGTTTTACAAACTAACACTTTATATAAAATTTAAAATAACTGCTCATTTTTGTCTGTTATGAACATCCTTCCTGAAAAATAATTCCAACAGATACTCTTCAAAAGAGGGTGCTGAGGAATGCTCCGTGGTAACTCTACCTTCACAAATGTAAATATTACGATCTTTGTTTGCCCAATTCCAGAATTGGATTATTGGCAATTGATTCAAATGGTTTCAGTAGAAGTTTGTAGTTAAGTGAATTAATTAAAAATCTTTTTTATTACCTCAAATTCCATTGATCCTTTTGTTAAAGTATCTTTATTACTAGAAAGGAAACAGAGAGTAAGAAAGCATAGATAAAAATGCAATTGTTGTGTTGAGTTAATCTATTTGTCCTCCAATATTTATACAAAGAGGAGATTCTGTTAATTCTCAACTAAAAAGCTATGATTATACTATGAAGCAGTATCATTTTCTTTGTTAACATCAACCTCTGTAATCCCTTGAAGCATTTTTATACATATCAGACTTCCAATTATCTGCAGTCCTATCTCACTATTTTGAATTGCTTATGCATACAAGCCTCATGGTATAGTCCTTGTTTCATGAACACTGAGTACTATGAGCTTTATAAGGATACTTCTTTCGTTTATTATTAGAAGTCTTGGAATGCTGGATTTCTTTCTTGCTCTTCTTTCCTCCCTCCCTTCCTCCCTTTCTTCTTTCAGTCCTCCCTTCCTTCTTTCCTTCCTATCTTTTTCTTTCTGAAGACATGGTGTAACTCTGTTTCTCAATCTGGTCTTACCCTCTTGGGCTTAAGCCATTCTGCCTTGGCCTCCAGATTATCTGGAAATACAGGTGTGAACCACCACACTTGACTGTGAATTTTTATTGAACTTGGCCCTGTGATACCAGAGGTTGCACCTCTCTCTGTATAGCTTCTACCCTTCCTGTGTACATTACCCTTTTGGAGCTTGTGTCATGATCCATGATCATTTTACCCATCACTTTGACCATCTCTCTTCTTTAATTTTTTCTTTGAAGGATAGATGCCATCTACTTTCAACTGGCTCATTTTATTGTTCTGTTTTATCTAGATTCATCTCTTAAATTGAAAGCAAAACTACTTAGCAGTTTTGGAAGACATTATTTAAATGAAGATTAGCTCAGAACTCAACTACAATCACAAGGGTACAGCTGATGCAAATAAATTCCTAATGAAGAAAGAAATGTGAAAAATCTCTGCTCTCAGTTTCCTCCCACTGATGATCTACATTCACGGTGCTCAGGTTTGCTAGCTTTTTTCATTCCTAAATCATTCTTTAAGAAACTTACAAATGGAGTCATAGCATCTTCACAGAAGTCCAGCAGAGCCAGCATGCTGTCTGAAGTAATGTTCTCAACTCTAGAGGAGGGAGTGGGCTTTTTGAAATTAGCAAGGATGGCTTTGATATATTCTCCTGCCTGTCATGAAAGACTCTACTTCATCTGGCTTGTGTTCTTCCTGCCTGCCTCTGATTGATTTCATGTAATCCTGATGTGCTCTTTGTCGTTGCCTTTCATGAAGCCAATTTCCTGCAGGTGGTAGTTCATTGCTTTATCATAATACAATGATATCTTGTGGTATCTTTTTTTTGTTCAGTCAAGCTGAGGTATTATCTACAGAGATAATACAAATATTTCCCTTAGATAACATTTTAGATATGTCACTTCATTAAACCTCCCTAAGCTCTTTTCCTAGGTTGCAAATGTATTTTGTTCACTTGAAATATCAGGAAATTGAGACTTTGCAACTTACACATGTTGGTTTTAAAATGCTGAAAAAGTCTCAGGGATTGCAGTGGTATCAAGGAATCAAATTCTGACCTGATTTTTCTTTTCCATTAAGTCAAGTCTAGACAAATTTGTTCAGGAAATTAGCCAATCCTGAATGACAAAAGATAGAGTAAATATAGTAGCTTTCCTACTCATTCACTGATACAGCAAAATTTACTAATTTCTGTCAACTTATGTAGATTGCTTCTAACAAAACTATGACTTCAAGACACCATTTTTCATAGTAGCATACTTAATGCTTCTGCTTAGAGGGAATATGGAGGATCAGTCCATTCTTGGCAAATCCATTTATAAAAATTTCAGTATAATTCATATTACTAGCTAATGTTTTTATGAATGAGTAAAAATAATGTACTACCCCTAGTCTTACTAATTTATTGCTGTTGAATTATACACACACACACACATATATATATCTTATGATTATATAATTCTGATGACATGGTCAGTAACATGACATTGTGTGTCCTGATAATTATTACTTGAAAAAATATATCAAATTTTATAAGATGTGCAAGTGGAATATGTTAATCAGTTCAATTATTAAGGAGATAGCAAGCTTTGCTTTAATGCACATTAGCTTCAGTTCTTCTGTAATTGGTATGCTATTTACTTTCTGTTTCCTCTGCTAGTTCTACTAACTGAAACAATACTATTTTAAAAGCAGTTCTTTATTATTTTCATCAAAAGCAAACTACTTGTTCTGTTAGCTTGAATTTATAGAACTCTAATGATTCTATTTTAATTTACCTGGATTCTTTCCCCTAAAGTTCTAACTTGCGTTAAGTATAGCACCATATTAATTCATTAATCAAATACATAGTCTGAAGCAAATATTATATAATTTGTTTTGTAATCTTAGTAACTGGCTAGAATCCAGAGCAACCAAGAAGAATGGCCTTGTATTCTATCTATTTTTGAGCTAGTAGTTTTCACTGAGTAAATAAAATATTTTTTAATTATATAAATTCTTTCATTGTCATTGTTGTGGTTTGACATGGGGTTTTGCTGTGTTGCTCAGTCTGATGTCATATTTGTGGCTCCAGAGATCCTCCTGTTTTAGCTTCCCATATAACTACAGGAATGGGCTGCCACACCTTTTTAATTGAATATTGTGAATCACCAAACCCAATCTTTAACTTTCATTGAAAAATTGCTTTGTGTCCAAAATATATTAGCTACCACTAGGTTCAAAAACAATACAAATTAATAATGTTACTTATCTCCTTTCATGTGTTCTTTGGTTGGTTACATATTTTCTGCTATATTTTATATAGTTTTATTATTTTATATATTTTTGAATTTTCTTACATAATATTAGAGCTCAATTAAGCAATCAGGCATTGAAATATCTCTGGATATTGTTAAGATTTTGAATATGTTAGATTTGTAGAAAAATAATTTTTTGTATTATCCTGCACTTATTATAACTTACTTTGAAAGTTATAAAGATCCTATAATTTCACATTAGAACTTGTTTTATATTTATTGATTTTTTTGTTATAAAAGATGTACTATTTTCTATTTTTTAAACCTATGAGAATTAATATGATGCTCTTTCAATGTAAAATTATATTTTTGTAAAGAAAAAATCATAAAGCCATGGAAGGCAGGAATTATGGATGCAAGGTGGGAAGGAGAAATGGTTGGAAAACATAAGAAGGAAGACACAGAAAGGCAGCTCATCCAGAGGATATGCCTATTCTTAGGGAGAACAAAGTAATTTATAATATAAAGTAGCAGCAGCAATTAACAAAAAGATCTAAAAGCCTGTGACAGCCTGAAACATATGTGTATTATTCTTCTTAAATGAAGAAAGACTGTCCAAGGTCATTTAATAATTAAGAAGGAAGGAAGAATTAATTTTAAGATAGAGAAAGATTTTTTATTTCTCACATTTTGGACAACCTGAAAGAGACAGAATAGAGGTAGGAAGGATGGTGGAGAGAGAGATGCGAAAGGTCAAATAGGAAATGCTTGGCATTTTTAAAGAGTATTAATAATAACAAATCTGACTTACATTTTCTGTGGTGTGATTTTATAAGATAGATGTAAAATAAACATTAACTACTCTCCATTGTAAAATAACAAATGTTATAATAAAAAAAATACTGCTAAAACAAAAATGAAGAAATGTCTTTCTTGTTTGTTTGTTTTTTGTTGTTTAAAATATTTATTGTTTAATAGCTACTGATTAGACTCAGCATCTGATATCCATTTGCAAATACTCTCTACTATTCTGCTAGGATGTGGACCTGGAGATGAAGTAGAAGAGAGAGAGTAGACATGAAATATTCCAGAAGGATAAATCCTTTCCATTTCCTCCAGCCAAAATATCTATAAATTTGAAAGCATCAGGATTGATTCCCCTTGATCTTGAGCCACTCTCCAATATAAAGGGTCTCACATTGAATTTCAAAGCCTCTCAGAGTATGTGGAGCCACAGTATTCCCCTTCCCACCATTTCATTGACTTGTATTTACGAGTGTCTATTATCAAAGGAAAGCATGCCCTCAGACAGGCACCGGGAAAAGCACCCAAGAGGCCAGACAATTCCCTATCTTTCTCTTTCAGTGTGCTATGTTAGCTTGGAGCTTGAAGAAACTGCTGCAGTTTTTGAAAACAAAACATGTGCATGTACCTTCATTTATTTTTTAATATCGCCTAAGTAAACCCAACAAAAACTTAAGCTACTAAAATGAAAACAAGCAAACAACTTATCCTACGTTTCATGTTTAAATGATTTTTATGGAAATTCAAAAACTTACATAGATTTTAAACTGTTTACACTTTCCCTGAAATTTTTGGTTAGCATGAATGTCAGATGCTAAACATTTAAGTATGATTGGCAAGGATTGCATCTGTTTTTCTGTTTGAGGAAAGAATAAATGAGCAGGAACAAAATGAAGAACGTTGTATGGGCCAGTCTGTCAATTAATCCAGTGTGTAAGTAGCAGCTAAAGGTCAGTACCAAGGGCCACTTGTCAATGCCCACTCCAAGTATATCTCAAATATAGTAATTATAGCAAGGGCCTTTTATGAGCTCTTCAACATTTTCCTAATATTGTTATATTTCTGAACTATGCAGATTCCTGGAGAATTGAATTATATGAATTTACAACTTTATAGAAAACTACTATTTTGTTTTAATTATTCTTTGAATAGTTTTTGTCTCTTCCAGTTTTTAAATTCTGCAGCTTAGGATGTCTTTACAGATCAAGGATATACAACTTAATTTTAGAAGAACAGTTGGATTTAAGATAGTGCTATTTTATCAGTTTTATCACAATTTTCTTAAGAAAAAATTATGAATGTACACTTGGAATTTTTAATGTTCAAGTCCCAACTTTAAGTATAAAGACAGAAAAAATTGTTCTGCTGTATTTCTACTAAACATTACATTGTAGTTTAGACGTGAGGTGTCTCCCAAAAATTCATGTGTGAGACCATGCAAGAAGGTTTAGAAGTGAAATGATTGGGTTATGACAGCCTTAACTTAATCAGTGAATTAATCTCTGGTAAGAATTAACTGAGTGGTTAAACATAGGCAGCTAGTATGAGGCTGGAGGAGATGGGTCCCTGGGGGCATGCCTTTGGGGTTTATGTAATTTTTTTTTTTGTCCTGGTTGAGCAGAGCTCTTTCTCTCTGCTTCCTGGTGTGATATCTTGAGTTTCTTCCCTCCACCACTCTCTATATCTTTACATCCTACCTCATTTGGATCGGGGGAACAGAGCCTGCTGTCTATGAAATGAGACCTCTGAAACTATGAGCCCCCAAATAAACTTTTCCTCTTTAAAATTGTCTATGTCAGGTATTTTAGTCACAGCAGCACAAAAAGCTGACTAAAACACATTATGAAGATTTAAGTATTTAAAAGAATAAAAATGCTGCTGAGAATGACCCATTTTATCATTAATTACTTCTGGTGGGATACAAACCAAAAGACTAAGTACCTTTCTATCTTAGCAATGTTACAAGTTCAAAGTTCAGAGATGTACCAATTAAGTCAAGATGCTTTTCATTTTAAAAAGTGGGATGTGATATATTTATGTTAATTGTACCATCTGTGATTTCAAAAGGATCATACAAAAATAAGAAAATATCTTTTACTCTATAAAAGTATTGATTTTTTCTGATGTAAATAGATTTTCTTAGAAAAAAAAAACTGTATGTTGAAGGAAAAAGTTAAAGTTTTCAAACCTGCAATGGAATATTTTATATATTGATCTCTAATTAGAGACTCAAGCTCAATAAATACTTTTCTACCATAAAAATACTTCTTATGTAAGAAAGACTATATTTTTAGCTCAGAGGACTATTGTCTTTATTATTTATATGAAGAACACAATCCATTATTTTTATCTCATAGTCTTATTTTCATCTCAGTTGGATACAGGTTGATTTAATAAGCCATCATTTGAGTGTGTATATGTCAAAATATTGAAGTGTCAAATTTTATCTATTAAGAAAATGAAAATCATGTGGAAAGGATGTAATTTTCTTATGCCTTAAAAAATTCTGAGTTTGCAAACTCAGCCAAGCTTGATTAAAGTCAATTGGTAAATTTAAAAACAAACATTTCATGCAAAATATTATTTTTAATCTTTCTTCTAAAATATCTATTTCTTCACACTTTCTTTTCAACATTTATTGAGTGTGTTCTAGATGGCTGGCATAATGTTAGGCACTGATATGCATTATTGAAGAAGCAAGATATTAATCTATACATGATATACAAACATAGTAAACATGACTTGCATTCTCAATAGCAGTCCATCAGCAAATAGCCTGGGACTGTAATGTTCCTCTTCTTGAGCTGGAAGATTTGAATCACAAGAATTTGACTGTGGCTTTAATAGTTGTTCCAAGTTTCCTTTCTCACATCTCCACATGGTTCTTCATCTGCAACAAAGCACTTATTTTATTACCTCCACATTTGCCTCAAAAAAAGCAGATGTTTTCAATACTATTATTTGATAAAGTTTGGCTAAATGCAGGCAAAACAAATCCTGCCATTGATCTTTTCTGAACTTCTGGGCAAGGGTCATATTGCTCTGGGGCTTATCTTCCTGGTATGAGCTCATCATTCTGAGTATATTACCTCCTTAAAGGGTACAGATCACCATATGGCATGCAGAGGAAGTGCCGAAGGAGCAACACTCAGTGAGTCAGTGTTTCTGAACCTTGTCTGATTTCAGGAGTCATTTGGGGAGTCTTAGAAACACAGATTCCTAGGTCCCTGAGCTACCAAACTGTAGTCTCTAGGGGAACATCATCCAAAGTCTGAAATTTTTAGAACTCCTTTGCTGATTCTTTTGATCCAGAATGTTTGTGAAACATTTTACTATAAAAAAAAAACAACCTGGTAAATACTTTTGAGGAAAGTGCAGTTTATAAATAAAATTTTTAAAGTCTGTCAAAGCTGATGTGCCTTAGATCTGAAGGATCAGATAAGGCCTTAGTTATCCCAAAAGAATTTTAGCAGCTTAAAGTTGAGATAAAGTCTATATCTCTTTCAAATTATCCTATAGGTAAAACTTTGTGCAATCATTGTACTTCTACAAGAAGTGGAATGAACATCTTGTTCTGTGTGACTGGTAAAGAGAGAATAAGTGTATAGTCCTGGAGGTGAACCCCTATGAATTAACAGGAAAGGCAATTAATTCAAATCTGCTGAAAGAACTTAAAACTCATGTTCTTTTCTGCTGTAGACTATATGAAATAAAATCATGTCTGGTAAATGCTGTTCTACTTTAGTAAAACTCAAAAGCAATTTATAGCTTTTAGAAATGTTTTTGCAAAATATATATTTATGGATAAGACCCCCTGACATATATCCAAATCCTACCAGGAAGTAGGATTTGCAATAAAGTAGTTATGGTGAATCCTTTCTTAATGAAAGCTACTTAGTCCTTTCCAAATGTAAGAGTAAACCTAATGTCCCAGTCCAATTTCTGAACAGAGAATGCAATGGTTTATTATTCTGGGCATAGTTTGCTTATAAAATATGTACATTTTAACAAACTCCCATGAGATAGAAAATGCCAACTATAATAATTTCTTATTTGAAAAAAGCAAATACTTGTCTAGATACAATACTCTCAGTTTAGAATTATATTCTATCATTGTTGGCTATATCCAAATGCATCAGATGAAATTGGTCTTTCTCATATATTTTGAAAACACTCATGACTTTCTGTATGTACTTTATATTTCCCACTGTACAAGGTTTTACAAAGTTTAATAACTTTGTTCTTATTTCTAACAAAGTTAGGAATATTTCTACTTCATAGTCTGTGCTACTTATCCTCTTCACCTTTTTATTATTTTCCTAAGCTATATTAAATCTGCCAGAGCCTTCATTTCAATTCAAGAACTATTTATAGAGGTTGTGTTAAGTGTCAGACACCATAGTAAGGCCCTACGATACCACAAGGAGCAAAACAAAATCCTCAAAATATTTTTCTTGATGATATTTCAAATAAAGAAAAGTATTCTATATGTAGAAGTTTCTGGTTTTATACACCAGGGAAGTTTTGGCATGATAGGCTTATAGTATCAAAAGACCAATACATTAAACCCATACCCACCACTTAACCTTTGTGTAGTATATCCTTAAAGAATTTCCATTAATAGAAACTCCCTATACTGAGGCAAAATTATTCCTAATCCTGAGCCACGATTGATGTCCCTAAATATCCTAAGTATTAGTAATAGCTGCCCATCTCAGGTTACATGGAACAATCTCACCATCTGTTTTCAATAATATTTATGGCATGTGTAGCAGATATGTACCACAAATAACTCCTCATATTGAGACTATATTTTAACATATCAATAATTATTATGATTGTGTTTTACTTCCTTCTGTCCCTTTGTGTTTACCGATAATACTTTTTTCCTTTCTCCTTATTTTCTAATTTTTTTTGGAACAATCAAATTTGTATTACTTGTTTTTTCTCTTTACAGTGTTGGAAAGCTTATTAATTTTTTTCTTTCATTAGTTGAATCTATTATTTCTGAGTAATATTAGAAATAATAATAGTAATGAAGATAGTAATAATTGTAAAATTCATCACTCACTTTCCATTTTCATGAGTATTTTTTGAGCTTTCTTGAAACTCCTTCAGATTGTCATTAGTTTTATTTTAATGTTTTGTATTTATTTTATTTTAAAATGTGTTTATTTGTTCCTTTATTCAATCTTGTTTCCTGTATACTACTTTTTTTGCTTTCTGCTTTCAGTTTCCCTTTTGCTTATTTTTTAATCTTCGCTGTCTGTGACTAGTAAATATTTATTCTTCTGTGTTTGAAAATGAATTTATTTTGACTTTATTTTTAACTAATAGTTTATTTAGGTTTAGTCTTTCTGATTGGTTGAATACTTCAGAATAGTGAAGATATTTCACTCCCCTTTGGCATTTGTTTATGGTTCTGAAAAAGCACATTATTCAAGTTGTTGTTCCTGACACAGTCAATCTGACTTTGTCCTATAGCAACTTCTGAGACATCTTTTTGTTTGTGGCTTTTTTGAAATTTACAAGTGTTTGAATGTAGATTTGTTTCTATTTACCCCATGCAGACTATTTTCCTTTTCAATCCTTGAACTTATTTTTCAACTTTCTCTTCTGGAAAATTCTCAGTTTTTTTTTTCAACAAATATCTTGCTTTTTATGTGTTCTATAAATTCTCTTACTGTGTGTGTTCTCATTCATCCATCCTGTGTTTATCCTAACTTACCTTTCACATTTGCTCTGTGTTTATATTTATGATATTTTATTCTAAGTCATTTCCTTAGAACCATTTTCCAGTTGGTTAATTTGTCCTCCAGTTCTATGTACCTACTAATCTCTTTTGCTGTGATTATAGTTTTATTCATTATTTTAGAAGAACATTTATAATATATCATCAACATTTCAGATATTTTAAAAAATTTAAGTCACAGAATTTCATAATATATCTTTCACAACTCTTTCAGATAACTGATAAACTTGATAAAATTCAATAAAGGAATAGACATTGACCTAGAGATCACTGGAAGTCTTATTTCCACCTCATATACATTGATATAATCATGGAAGCACAGGCAATGTATTTGAGGTTAATGGCCAAATGTATTTTTCCTGCCAGCCATTAACCCTCAGACAATGCCTCACTCCTAGGTCATAACTGTAATTATAAGGAAAACTTTCAAAACCAGAATAGGTGTACCTGTATATATATACACACATATATGTATTGCATTTGGATGACACTGTCATAATTGGTATATAGGGGATTTCTGGAAATCTGTAATTAACTCATTATCCATAAAATTGCTTGATTAGATCATCTTCCATTTCAATTCGCGTTCTTATAATTAACTTGTACTTATAAGTGCAGTTGGAGTAATATAAGAATATCAGAAGACTCTTTCAATTATAGGCTTCATATTATAGTTAAATAGACTGGAAGTTTACTATTAAATCGAAAACATCTTATTAGGATCATTTAATTCTGGTGAAGAAAACTGCAATGTGTGGCTTATGTTAATCATGTGGAGGTGCAGATGTTAAAGAAACAAGGGCTTGTTTCTTATAGAACATTTTGTATCATGCATCACGGACAAAAGACCTTATTTTGGACTTGATTTAGATATTATAACAGCTGCTGGAAATCTGATTGGGTTTGAAGCCCTAACCCAGACCCCTGCTGTGACAGTTCAAGCAGAATGAAACCAGCAGAGTCACCACACAAGCTTTCCTTTTAAATTGCTCCATTAGGCTAAAAGCTGAGTGATCCTATATATGATCTATCATGACTTCCCACCAAATTAATCCCCTACATACCATTTCCTACCAGTCTGTACTTCTGTTACCTTCTGTTGTGTTCTACTTTGCTTTCCTTTGATATTTAGCATAGTGTTTTCCTGTGGCCATGGTTGTACATGTTTATTCCTAGAATTTATTTTATATGATACTAGTAATGACATATTTTAGGTGAATATTTTCTAATTTTAAATAATCAATGTTTCCTATTTATTCGAAAAGCAAGTGCGGTATATATAGCATGAGTGTTGGTAATCAATCTGATCATGAATAACATTGAACCTGAGGATACCCTGAAAATATGATACACATTTAGAAACTAGTCTGTTCTGCATTAGACATTATATATTACACATCTCATATATATATTATTATATATATCTACATTAGACATTATAGATTTTGTTTGTGCCCTATTATTTTTGTCAAATTTCACAAGGCTAAAGTAACCAGGAAAACCAAGAATTCAGATGAAGCACAAGAAAATGATTTTAAGTCAAGACATTAGACTTACTATACAATTCAACTAGCATGGAAAGCATTATGGGCAGTAAAGAATTTGGACATTGCCTGTAATCCCAGCACTTAGGCAGGCTGAGACAGGAGAATTGCGAGTTCAAAGCCAGCCTCAGCAACAGCGAGGCGCTAAGCAACTTAGTGAGACACTGTCTCAACATTAAACACAAAATAGGACTGGGGATGTGGCTCAGTGGTCGAGTGTCCCTGAGTTCAATCTCCAGTACCAAAAAGTAAAAATAAAAAAAATAAAAGAATTTGGACATTGAAGTTGTGTATAGCAGAAAATAGAGGCAGGGTGTGCACTAAATTAGTGAAGAGAAAACCAAAGCCGCTTCAAAATTATTTCTAGCCACTTTTTTTTTTTCAAATTTTAGTTTTATCCATTCATTGCTCAAACAAGTCATGAGATCTTCATATTTCACTGGCTAAGTTACTATCTGTACCTTCCAATTTCACATAATCAAAATATGAATAGGCTGCAAATTGGGCTTATGTCCACACAGAAGAGAAAAAAGTATTTTAGTGAAGAATGACATATTTTAAGTCAGGTGACTTCAGTTGAAATTCTGGTTTTCTTACTTATTATCTATGGGATCATGGAAAAATCATGTAGCTTTTTCAATTTTTTCTTATATGAAATTACTGTAATAAATGTCTTTGTTTACATGTTGGTAACTAATGATAACTTCTGAACTATAAAATAAATTTATAGTTATAAATTTTATAAAGTGATAGGAAAATATGTAGAATAAAATATTAAGTATTCTATGGGTGAATAATACAAAGATTGTTACACATTATGTGAGTGAACTTCAAAAGCTCTGGACTCCCTTTCTCTGGGGGTCACTAAACACATAGTCAATCACCATCTCCTTGGCATTGTCTAATGTAGCTAAGCCATAAGAAAAAAGTAGTAAAATTTTTAGACTTTACAGCTTTATGTTTTTTAATAGTAATAATATTCTTACAATTTTCCTTTTGAAGGTAATTATCATTAGAGGATGTGAATTAATAATACCTTTGTAGTATTGTCTGAATAAGGAAAATTTTCATAATTCAGGTTTTTATTTATTTTAAATTGATTTCCCTGTGGGGTGATGGTGGGTCCAGTTGTTTTTAGTTCCTGAGGTGGATTAAGGCACACTTTAAAAACTTAATTGCCTCCCAAACAAAATACCTCATTGCTTCTTTTCTGGTCTGGATAAATATCTTTGCATTTCTATTCACTTGCCTTAAAATATATTAATTAAAGATTCTACATCTTGGTACTTAGAGATACCCTGTCAACCACCAACACCTACTATCTAAACTATCAGGATCTTCTTTTTTCCTTGGAAACTTTCCAAAAGACCCTTCAGGGAGAGGTGTACTACACTGAATTATTAGTTATTGTTTTCTGTACTAAGTCCCAAATTGTTTTAAAATAATACAAGTAAACACTTTATTTGCCTTAATCAATTGGTTAATTTGATACATACTAATTTAATACTTTCCAAGATCCAGGTACTAATACAGACATATGAAAGGAAAAATGAACATTGATATATTTTCATAATGTAAATTTATAGAATAAATGAGTCTATTATTCTGAATAAACTTTCTAGTCAATGAGATGACAGTTCAGAGTAAATGTTCTATCCCTTCCCTACTGTAGGATACATCTGTCTAACAGGATGCTTGCTATAACAGATATTTTCAGGTGTCTACTGTCATTGCTAACTGTGAAGATGACCCTTATTTGGCATTTTTAATGGTAATCTTATGAAGTTCTGGGGCTTCAACAAATATTTTAGCAAAATTGCCAGCAAATGATTAATTGATTATTATCTTCCTATAGTAATTTCCCTCCCCCAGGGCTACTGCCCAGGATGGTGGCAAGTGGTAAAATAGGGTAAGGGGCAGAAAGAAGCTCAGTCAGACACTGACTGAAATCCACTGTTGGACAATCTGTCTCCACGTGCTGCTAGACTGGGGTGTGATAATGCAATTTTGTAGATTTCACAGTTCTGCAGCTCCACTTACTGAAAGAAGGCCTTATGTCTTAGGAATTGACAATACCCCCTTTCTCTTTTCTTGCCAAAATACACAATTTCAAGGAGAAAGGAATCTCATATAATATTCACCCCAGAATGTAAGTCTCATTTAGTTGTCACTGATTTTCTGACTGTTTTTATAACTAACAATTATCTCCTATGCCTCCTCATGCTACGTTATTTCCTTAACACTTCCCATTACAGTTTCAGTTTTGGCCTTGTCCTGATAGTGATGGCTACATTGAATGTTATCATTTGCTTAGGATTATAACCCTCCAAATAAAAGTGTGGGATTTTTTCTTCTTCTCACTATAATAAACATTTATCTACCAAGTCCGCGTATAGTATTTTAAAACTTGAGAAAGTATACTCTGCAAAATAATTATCATCAGCATGCTCTCTCTATCTTCCTGTCTCTGGTTTAAGAAATCATGAATGATTCAATATGTTTGCTTTTTGTACTATGTTATGTCATTTCGAATGAACAAAAGAATCACTGTATTAGGCAAATTGGTTACATTTATTTAAATAATGATATGTTATTGACTTATCCACAAAATCGTAAAATTAAGTTTCTGCTAAGCATTTATGACTAGTTCTACATACACCAAAACCCACACAAGTAAATGAATACATCTCAAAATAAGCCACCAAAGTTGATGCTTGAATATAGAAGAAATAAATCCAAATCTTTGAAAGCAAAGAAGCTCATGGTGAACTCCATTACAAAAGTCACATTATTCTGACATAAAATAGAACTTGACATTTGGCCTAATTATACTTTTCAAGTCTTTAATAATCTGCTTATCATTATGGATATTTAAATAAAGAAAACTCTTCTGATACCTTTTGCCCTTTTTCTGTTTCATAGTCTTCTTGGAATTAAAAAGGAAATTAAAGTTTTTACAACTAGAAGTTTTAATAGATAAATGAATGATATATAAAAATGCTAAAACTTTTCTTCTGATATTTTAAATCAAAGTTGCAGTTTATGTTAAGGAAAGCATCCATTACTCTTTTCCAAATATCTTCAAAAGTACAGTCAGAAATTAGTTGTTGTGATTCTATGCAATTATGAACTCTGACTAATTCAATTCTAGCCATAAAGTTTTTAGGATTTTTGTCATCCTTTGGCTATATATGGATTAATAATATTTAATAATAACCCTTAAACTTAAATAAATTTACACAAATTAAAGTTGAAAGTGATTTTCAGTGATTCATCTCACTGGACTTTGTTAAGTGCACAGAGAAATACTGAATTTCAATCTGTTAGTTTGACTTCTAAAACAGAACATAGAGTTTCTTAGGTATTCTGTTACTTAGACAGCCAAGCTAGATGTGTAATTTTGGCATGTAGGTTCTATACTAATTCAAAATTTCAATAACTTGTTTTAGAATTATTGAAATGGAATTTATATTGACTTTCTATTTGAAATTTCAGTTTTTAATATTTTATTAGTGCATTGTAGTTATACATAATGTTGGGGTTCCATTTGGTATAATCATATAACCATGGATCATATAATCTTCTCCAACTCAGTCCTCAGTATTTCCACTTCTCATACCTTCCTCCTCTTTTTCCTTTTTTGTACCCAAATGGCCCTTCTTCTACTTATTTATAGTTTTTTTTAAATTAGTGCTTTATAGATATGTATAAAGGTGAAATTCATTTTATATATTTATATTTATTTGTATATATTCATATATGTACATAGAATAGTTTGGTCAATTTTATTCCACAGTTCCTCCATTTTCCCATCTCTCCTTCCTCAGCCTCAATCAACTACTCCTCCATTGATATCTATTTTCATGTAATTCCTCTTTGCCCCCTTGTTTTGGTCTTGTTCTGCACATGAGAGAAAATATTTAACACATGATTTTCTGAATCTGGCTTATCTTAATTAAGCACAATATTCTCTAGTTCCATCCATTTTCCAGCATATGTCATAATTTTACTCATTTTTATGGCTGAGTAAAACTTCATTGTGTATATATATTACAAACTCTTCATTCATTTGTTAAGGGGCACCTGAGCTAGTTCTATTACTTGACTGTTGTGAATTATGCTGCTATAAACATTGATATGCCTGTATCACTACAGTATTTATTTTAGTTCTTTTGAATAAGTACCGAGGAGAGTGGGATAGCTGGATGATATGATGATTCCAGTCCTAGTTGTTGAGGAATCTCCATCCTGCTTTCCAGAGGGTTGTACTAATTTGCCGTTCCTCCAACAATGGATGAGTGCACTTTTTTCCCCACATCCTTGCCAGCACATATTCTTATTATTTTTTTTTTCTGATGACTGTGATTCTGACTGGAGTGAGATGAAGTTTTGATTTGCATTTCCCTGATTGAGAGAAATGTTGAACATTTTTTTCTATTTATTTTTGCCATTTGTATTTCTTCTTTTGTGAAGGGTCTGCATAGTTCTTTGACTCATTTATTAGCTGGGCTATTTTTGTTTTAGTGTAAAGTTTTTTGAGTTCTTTACATATTCTGGATGTTAACTACCTGTCTGAGGAGTAAGTGAAAAAAAAATCTCCCATTTTGTAGGCTCTCTCTTCACACTCTTGTTTCCTTTTCAGTGCAGAAGATTTCTTTTAAATTTGATGCTGTCACACTTATTGATTATTGGTTTTATTTCTTGTACTTCAGGACTCTTGTTAAGAAAATCAGTGCCTGTGGCAAATATTGGAGTGTAGTTTCTGGTTTAATTCATAGGTCTTTGATCCATTTTAAATTGATTTTTGTGCAGGGTGAGAAAAGAAACTAGTTTCTTTCTTTTACATGTGGATACCCAATTTTTCCAGTACCATTTATTAGACAGAATATTTTTCTCTAAAATATACTTTGGCATATTTGTTGAGTATCAGATAACTAAATCTGTGTGATTTGTCTCTGTTTCTTTTATTTTATTGCACTGGTCTTTGTGTCTGTTTTGATGCCTATATCATTCTGTTTTTGTTACTGTATTTCAGTAGTATAATTTGATGTCCCCCATTTTGATGTCTGCAGCAGAGACCCTCTTGCTCATGATTGATTTGGCTATACTAGGTCTCTTATTCTTCCAAATAAATTCTACAACTGTTTTCTGGTTCTATGATAATATCATTGGCATTTTGATGGGGATTGCATTAAATCTGTATATTGCTTTTGGTAGTATGGCCATTTTGACAACATTAATTTTTCCTATTCAAGAACATGGGAGTTCTTTCCATATCCTAAGATCTTCTTAAGTTTCTTTCTTTAATATTCTATACTTTTCATTATAGAAGACTTTCACCACCTTCTTGGTTATATTTATTCCCTCAAATTTTTAGGTTGTTACAAATGGAATAGTTTCTTGATTTCTTTCTGAGCAGATTCATATTGAAGTATAAGAAAATAATTGTTTATGTATATGAATATTGTATCCTGTTATATTGCTAAATTTGTGTATGAGCTTTAAAAGTCTTCTGATGGATTCTTGATTTTACTTCTTGTGCTACAGGAGTCTTGTTAAGGAAGTAAGGTCCTAATCCAACATGATGAAGATTTTGGCCTATTTTTTCTTCTATTAGGCGTTGGGTCTCTGGTCTGATTCCCAGGTCCTTGATCCACTTTGAGTTGAGTTTTGTGCATGGTGAGAGATAGGGGTGTATTTTCATTTTGCTGCATATGGATTGCTCTGGCTAGTGTTTCAAGGACTATGTTGAATAGCAGTGGTGAAAGAGGGCATCTCTGTCTTGTTCCCAATTTTAGAGGGAATGCTTCCAATTTTTCTCCATTTAGAATGATGTTGGCCTTGGGTTTAGCATAGATAGCTTTTACAGAGTTGAGGTATGTTCCTACTATCCTAAGTTTTTCTAGTGTTTTGAACATAAAAGGGTGCTGTATTTTGTCAAACGCTTTCTGTGCATTGATTGATAAAACCATATGACTCTTATCTTTAAGTCTTTTGATGTGACATATTACGCGATTTCCATATGTTGAACTAAACTTGCATAAATAGAATGGATTCAAACTAAAAACCTTCTTCTCAGCAAAAGAAACAATCAATGAAGTGAACAGAGAGCTGACATTCTGGGAACAAATCTTTGCCACACACACATCTGATAGAGCACTAATCTCCAGGACATATAAAGAACCCAAAAATCTTAACACCAAAAAAACAAACAACCCAATTAATAAATGGGCCAAGGAGCTGAACAGAAACTTCACAGAAGAAGATATACAATTGGTCAACAGACATATGAGAAAATGTTCAACATCTCTAGCAATCAGAGAAATGCAAATGAAAACTACCCTAAGATTTCATCTCACACAAATTAGAATGACAATTATAAAGAATACAAATGATAATAAGTTTGGTGAGGTTGTGGGGGGAAAAGGCACGCTCATCCATTGCTGATGGAACTACAAATTGGTGCAACCAATCTGGAAAGCAGTATGGAGATTCCATAGAAAACTTGGAATGGAACCACTATTTGAGCCTGCTATCCCTCTCCTCGGTCTATACCCAGAAGATTTAAAAACAGCATGCTACAGTGACACAGCCACTTCAATGTTTATAGCAGCTCGATTCACAATAGCTAAACTGTGGAACCAACCTAGATGCCCTTCAACAGATGAATGGATAAAGAAACTGTGGTATATATACACAATAGAATATTACTCAGCAATAAGAGAGAATAAAATTATGGCATTTGCAGGTAAATGGATGGAGTTGGAGAATATCATGCTAAGTGAAGTAAGCTAATCTCAGAAAACCAAATGCCAAATGTACTCACTGATAAGTGGATGCTGATCCATAATAGGGGGGAGGACATGGGAACAATAGAGGAACTCTGTTCACAGTGGTGTAATGGGGGTGGGGGTATGGGGACAGTAAAGGTCGTAGAATATGATGGACATTGTAGCCCTAGCTTTATGTATGACTGCATGGATGTTGTGATTCTTCATCACATACAACCAGAGAAATTAAATATTATTCTCCATCTGTGTACAATGAATCAAATTGCATTCTGCTATCATGTAAACCTAAATAGAACAAATAAAAAAAATCTTCTGGTGGAGATTTTTGGGGTTTCTAAGTATAGAATCCTGTCATCAGCAGACATAGATAATTTGACTTCTTATTTTTCTATTATTGCTTTATTTTCCTTCTTGATTCTCTGACTAGAATTCCAAAGATTGTGTTGTGTAGAGTGGTAAGTATATTGTAGTGTTTAATATGATGTTTGCCTTCAGTTTACCTTATATAGACTTAAAATGTTGAGGAAAGTTCATTCTATCCCTAATTTTTCCAGTGTTTTAAAAAGTAATGGGTGCTGAATTTTGTTGAAGAAAGTTTTTGCATCTATTTTGATGATCAGTGGAATTTTGTCTTTAATTCTATTGGTGTAGTGAATTATATTTATTGATTTTATGTTGAAACAACTTTGTCTCTGTTGAATGAAACCAACTTGGTCATGGTACGGGTATCTTCTTAATGTGTTTGTGAATGTGGATTGCTAATATTTTATTAAAGATGTTTCGAATCTGTGTTAATCAGGCATATTTATGCCCCCAAATGTCAGTGCACCTATTGACATAACATTAAATAAAACCTACTCAATATATAAACTCAGTTAGACCTCAGTATAATAATACTAGGTAATTGCAATACACCTTTCTCATCCACAGAAGAGTTTTCTAGACATAACAAAGTGAAGAATTTTTAGACCTAAAACATGATTAATTAACAGACATTTATAGAATATTTCATCCATTGACAATTAAATTCATATTCTTTTCAATTCTACATGAAACCTTCTCTAAAATAGACAAGTCAAGACACAAAGCTAGTCTTAGAAAATACAAAAAATTAAGATAATTCCTTACATTTTAGCAGATTATAGTAGAGATCAGCAACAAGATAAAAAACCATTTTGATACATGGAGATTGAATAGTATACTTTTGAATGAGGAATAGGAAATACAAGAAATTATGGAAGAAACAAAAAAAATCTTAGAAACAAATGAGAACAAAGTACAATATATCAAAATCTCTTGGGCAGTATGGAGACAATTCAAAGAGGGAAGTTTATACCATAGAGTGCCTACATTAAAAAAAAAAAAAGACCCTAAGTAAATAATCAAATGTTACATCTCAATGCACTAGAAAAGCAAGAACAAAATAATTCTAGAATGAACAGAGGACAGGAAATAATTAAAATCAGAGCTAAAACTAATACAATTAAGAATTTAAAAAAATACAAAGGATCAATGCAACTAGGAGTTGGTTGTTTGAAAAGGTAAACAAGATTAATAACCCTTAGCCAAACTAACCAAAAGAAAAAGAACAAATCAAAAATATTGAGACAAAGACAAGATATCACCACAGACACTTCTGAAATTCAAAGGATCATTAGGAACTATTTTGGAATCTCACATTATAATAAATTGGAACATCAGAAAATATTGACACATTTCTAGACACATATGACCTAAATTGAACCAAGGAGATTCAGACAACCTAAACAAAACAATATCAAGCAACAAAATTGAAGCAGTAATTAAAAACTTTCCAACAAGTATAAGCTTAGGACCAGATGAATTCTCAGCTGAGCTCTACCAGACCTTTAAAGAAAAACTAATGTCAATCCTCCAAAAATTATTTCATGAAATAGAAAAGAAGGGAATCTTCCTCATATTCATTCTGTAAAGCCTATATCACCCTGATGTGAAACCAGATGCATTAAGGAAAGAAAACTCCAAACCAGTATCATTGATGAGCACAAACACATTTTCTTTAAAAAAAGAATATAATTAAGGTAAACAGAATGTTGATAAACACTGATGGACACAACTAAGGTAAGAATAAAGAGAAATTTCACTTCAACAGTATACATGTAATTTGTCCACATGTCTATAATTAAGCATTCATTAGTTTTAATAAGTAGACAAAACAGATTAGGTCCAGTGTGTTTTTTTCTTTGTTCTGATTTAAGGCAAAAATTTAATTTATCCCTTGGGGAACTTATCTAATATCATGGTTTAATGATTTAGTTCCCTATTACATGTTCCCATACTAATGGTTAATTATTGGTTATAATGTTGATGGTTTCTAATTTAACCTTTCTTATCAAAACTGGATTTTAAATTCAACATATCCAAAATCAAACTTATCATTCTCTCCCACATCTTAAGCAATACTTTCTCCTGTCTGCATTGGTTGCTTAATGTGCCCTTGACCTACCACTGTTTAACACCTGAAACCTTAGAATTATCACTGTTATATCCTTCAGAACATCTAATATGTTAAAACTTACCAAATTTATTTCCAATGCATCACTCCAAGCATTTCTTCTAACAAATTCTTGCCATTTTTGCTGCTGCTGCTTCATTTTAATCTCTTTTTACTTTGGTTGTCAGAATGGTTTCCTAAATTAGTATACCAAAATTGATTTTTCTATATATAAATACTCATTTTTTCCTGTCAGATTAGTATTTCTGGGTCATAGTTCTGATAAATAAATATTCGATTCATTTGGGTCTGTCTTTATAGTCTTGAATTTATTTATCCTTATATCTCTTACCAAATACATATTGTAGTTTATATCTCTTATCCAGTACTTACTGTAACACCTGCTTAAAGACACATAGTAAGCTAATAAAATATGCCCAAATGAATGAATAAATTAATGAACTAATAATGGGATGCAACCATTTGTTACACTAACAAATTTCATCATATCACAGGTATGAATATATTCTAGATAACAGGTAAATGCTGATGTTACGGAACAGTAACACCTTATCTTTTTGGCCTTTGCTACATGTACACATATCAGTAAATTCTTCATAGCTTTAAAACTCAGATTAAATGTTCTTCTTCCAGATGGCTTCTCCAATTGCAGCAGGTAAATTCAAATTTTGCATCCTTTTGTTTTCCTTACCGTGTCCATTATCACTGTCTTTCTTGAACAGTTATGTATCTAACAGTTCTACTTCTATTGCTTCTGTACGTATTTGTGTTAACAATAATTTCTGAATTATACTTCACATTAACTTCACTACCATAAAAGTGGGGATCTTCCAGCAAAACCACTTCTTCTTCAAATATATTACTGGATATTCGTAAAGGTGTTTATTTCAAACTTTCTGAATCTAGTTCACTCCCTTTCCCAGACAATATTCCCTATGATTTCTCCTTTCTGCTTCTGCTTACCCTTTCTAGCAGTTACAGAAGCTCCACTGTCCATGATTTCTTTTTAGATTTTTAATCGTCAATGACCTTTATTTTTATTTATATGTGGTGCTGAGAATCGAACCCAGTGCCTCACACATGCTAGGCAGTGCTCTACCACTGAGCCACACCCCAGCCCCTGTCCATGATTATTTTGAAAATGATGTTTTGCTTGCATTGACTTCTCAAGGCTCACAGATTTCCTGATCCTTAAGGGCCTAGCTACTGAAGGTTCTGGAGCAAAAGAGAAAGAAGAACCTCCCATCAATTCTGTTTGCACTGAGCTGTGATAATACACTTCTGCTCAGGTACAAAGCCTCTTCTGAAAACACAATTGTTCTCAAGTCCTAACTTCCTACACGGTTAGAGCACTAGCCCCACAGAAGCCAGATCAGATTAGCTTTTCCTAGACATGATATCACAGGGCAAATATTCTCCATGGTTGGCAACCTGTCAGGGGCCCATGCTGTCACTCAGGGAACCACAGAGCCTGATCCCTGACCCATACAAATCTTAACTGCCCCTTACTTTCTCTTCAGAAGATGAAGCCTTCATTTTTATCTTTCTCGGTGTCAGTTTTCTTTAGGATATTCCTCACATCAGCTTTGCAACTCAGTTTCATATGTATACGTAAAGCTCTGTATATTGATTTTGGCCTTCACTACATGGAATCCTTAATTTATTAGTCTGCCTTTCGTTTCTTCTTACTCAAGTAAGACTTTTTCTTCTTCTTCTTTTTTTAGAAAAGGCAGTGTTGTGGATTAGACAAAGGGGAATGAAGGGAATGGGGGAGGGAGATGGGAATAGGAAAGAGTAGAATGAATCAGACATAACTTTCCTATGTTCACATATGAATACATGACCAGTGAAACTCCACATCATGTTCAACCACAGGAATGGGATCCTAATTAGAATAAGTTACACTTATGCATGTATAATATGTTAAAATGCACTCTATTGTCATGTATATCTAAAAAGAACAAATTTAAGAAATGAAAAAAAAGTCTGTGTGTGTGTATGACTGATATTTCTTTTTGTGTGTGTGTGAGGGTAAGGGTTCTGGGGATGGAACTAAGGGGCACTCAACCACTGAGTTACATCCTCAGTCCTATTTTGTATTTTATTTGGAGACAAGGTCTCACTGAGTTGCTTAGCATCTCACTTTTGCTAAGGCTGGCTTTGAACTCGCGATTCTCCTGGCTCAGCCCTCTGAACCACTGGGGTTACGGGCATATGATTTGATTTCTTACCTATGTGATGACAGTTTTACTCAAAATTATAAAGTAAATTTTGTGGCAAAGTTTATGTTGTGTGCATTTGTTACATCATGACTTACAAAGTGATAGTATGTGCTCAATCTGAATTTGGTCAGGCTGACATAAACTGACATAAGACATGCCAACTCCTGATGCTTTTTCAAAGCAACAATGCTATTTCCAAATAAGGTCACATTTTGAGATACAGGGTTGGTACTTCAATATTTCTTTTTTTGAAGGACATAGATCAGTGCCTAACAGTTATAAAGCAATGGACTGATTTTCTCATAGAATTTAAAAATCCCTAAAATAACTACAATTAGAGGAATATGAGGAATATTAAGCATTTTCAACAGTACATATGAAGGCTGTAGCCCTGCTGGGATCACCATGAAGGAATTAGGATTCTTTGGGTTATACAAATCTCCTTTGTGTAGAACTTTTTGAAGATAGAAGATTTGTGTTATACTTTATCTATCTCAGTGCTTTAGGAAAAATACACATGCAATAAATGTCTATTTAAATGATCTTCTTCAAATCTGTAGAGCCATATTTTTCATATTTCTTTCATGGTCTGAGAAAAAAGAAGTTTTCCGCCAGAAGCAGTTTCATGAAAAGTCCATAAGACTCCAATCAAGAGGTTATGGGGAGACAGAACGAAATAATGAGATCCTCATGCTAAGAATAAATGAGTAATGTCTATGCTGCTTTCATTACTTTTGTTCCCTGTGACAAAGATAAAGTTAATTATTCAGAGATAGCAAAGAAGTCTGTTTATTGAATGTGACATGCTAGATGCAATTCAGGATTGTAGTATATTGTAATATTAAAGATCAAGGAACTTTTAATCGGCATCAAATATAATTTTTAATTGAGCCCATTTATTACACACGTGAGCTGTATTGAAAATTTTCCCCAATCAAAAACACAGAAAACATTCCAGCAATTAGAAAGGAAATCTAATAAGCTTGAATTTTTTGCTGAGCCTTTTTCACTTAGATCCTTTTTTAGTTACATTTTAAATCAAACAAGCATAAATTACTTTTATTAAAAGTTAAAAATTGATTTAATGTTCACTACGTACTTTTTTCGCACTTTACTCTTTCTTTTTGCCTTTTAGCTTATTCCGCATGCCTGATCTTCACTACAGAGTACTGATGCCCTGTGTCTGTAGGATGTCTGACATCTGAAGGAAAGGTCTGAGAGTTGCCATCCAGATGCTCTGCCTTCTTGACTCCATCTGGATATTTGGTCTTGAACTTACAAACCATCTGGGTTTGTTACAGTACTTTGCACTCTTCATCCAGATGTGTTGGCAGTGTGTGGACAAAGCATGTGGCACTGTCTATAAAATGTAATTACATAAAAATAAACAACACTGTGTAAGTAATTAAAGAAGCAAGAGTTTCCTCTTTACAAATCTCAACAATTTTTCATTGTAGTGTAGTCATAGTGGTATAGATTTTCCTTGCTGAAAACTTTAAGTTTTATATCTTAACAATAAAGGAGAAGTATAAAACATTCTATCAACTTCAAAGGAAATTTCCAATATTTTAACACATTCTACTGGAAAAATCTGTAATTTAAGATATTTTTAACTTGTATTTATAATTAATTTACTAACTTCAATTATGATATATCTATGAAAAATTTGAATTTTAAAGTAATGAAATATGTTAACACCTTCCAAATTAAAATATGTTGTAATGAAGTTGTTTTAAATGATGTTTTTGACAAAAATATTTTGTGAAATTATTTATAGTCAAATGTGTATCTTCTATAGTCATCTGTTCAGATCTATAATTCAGATATTATGTTCCATTATTTCAGTACCATGTACCTGCACATCTGGTATCTCTGCTTGAGGAAAAACAACAAAAAAGGTACTATTTCAAGTCACTATGACAACTATTATTCTTAGTTAGATTTGCTTTAAAATCTCAATATTATTTAACACATGGAGATTACACATTATACAAAAAGCAAATATTTCCAAATAAAGGAGAGTGTGAAAGTCAGTTAATCAAAACGTGATATATATTTTCCAGAAGGTCCTGTGGCCATTCCCAAATTTTGTGTGAGCAAAGAGAGTATATAGTCTTACGTGGCCATGGCAGATTTTGGCTAAAACCTCTCAAATATGTGGTAGGAGAGACTAACCCAGTAGGTTCATCTCATCTCATGTTCCAAGAAGAGAACAGAGGTGACAAGAAACTGTAAAAGAGCCAATAATCAAGATGGGAATTGATGGGAAACCCTAACATATAAAGTGTTCCTGAAAGAAGATGCTTATCATAGCAAAGGTAAGTTTCCCATGTCAAGGGGAAAAGAGTGAACAAATAATGGGAAGAATATCTAGGGCTTGTAATAGTGAATAGAAACTGGAAATTTTTATGTTTCTAAGGACAGAATTAGAATTTGAAAAAATATTTTGCTTTGATCCAATGGAAGAATTGCATGCCTGGGAGAAGTGAGTTCTCTCGCACTACAGGATTCCCATAAGAAACTCTGTTGTTAAATTAGGAACTCAATTAAATGACTACCAAGTTCTCCTCAAAGAATGTTAAACTCTTCAGTGTCCACAATTCTGCCTGAGACACAGCATTGAACACATATGAATTACAAATTATTTCTAAAATTGTATCTCAGGTAACGCTGTCCTCAGTGAGACAAGCAGATTTATGATGTTCATCTACAACCATCCACACCTTTCCAGGCTCTGCATTTTGTGGAACACAAAGTGAGAAGTACTGTCTGGACTTGCACAATCAGTAGATCTTCTGAGAAGCTAGTTATATATGGAAATTCAAGTGCATGATCTTGTGTTGTGGAAACATTTTGAAATTAATGTGAATCACAATTAGGTAAGAAAATCAACTAGATTAAAAGCATACATAAAAAAGTATTCTCTCTCAAAAGGTCCAGCAAAGAGAATTTTCCCTTTGGTACTAAAATAAGTTGTTGAGTTGAACATACACATATTTTAGATTTTACAATAGTGCTCAATTCACATGATGTCCCTGGCCAGTAGAGGGAGGAGGGGAGAGACTGCTGGGGTGAAGCTAAGCACCATGCATCCCATCACACTCATTTGGGACACGTCTTATTACGTGGGGATGACTACAATCTCTACATGTGAATTGTTATTTTTCTCTGTATCCACCCTTGAAGCACATAGAGTTGATTTTGGATAAGTTAAACATATACAGGATAAAATCCAATTCTATTTGATCAACTTTCAAAAGTGTAGTCACTTCAAAATTTATGTATGCCGCCCAATTCCAGGAATCAACAGCCCCTACCCTCTCACAGTAATATTGCTCCCTAGAATCACCACGTTTTCATAGCAAACACAGAATATCCTTGTTTTCTTAAGGTTAATAAACCCTATTAACCCTTGATGCATATCAGGGAGAAACTTTTTCAGGTCCCGAGCATAGAAGTTAACATTTTCAAAGTTTATTTACATTACAAAAAAACCCTCTCCCAGCAAAGTATTACACATGATTCCTTCTAATTCACACAATCCCTGCCTATAATTATAAGAACATTCATCCCATAATCAGCAATATGTCTTTTATGTAGAGAAGTGCCTTGAGTGAGATTCTCACATTTATTCCTAAGGTCTCATCCTATGTGCTTCTTTTCTTCTTTTTGAATTGTTAAAATATTCAATACTAGCCAATCATCCCTGAAAAGGCCACCATCTGAATTGGCACTCTCCTCACAGCTCATCCCATGATATATATTCCTAAATGCAGCATCAAAAAATCAAAGGAAAGGTAAACAGTTTAAATAGATATTACATTAAACAGATAAGATAAAGAATTCAATCCTAATTAACTATTGTCCAACTTCAAGAGAGGGCACAAAAACGTATTCTAAGATAAAAAGAAAAGTACTGGGAAGTACTATAATTAAGAAAAGACTCTATGCAGATGAGCAAATTACCCTGTTCAGAGAAGAAATGTAATCATTTCACTGAGGCTGAAGTGAGATTTCTACAGCATTACTTTGCCCTTCAAACAGGGAAGCAGATAGTAAAATCTCTCTCTCTCCTTGGAGTACTTAATTATTAAATTTGAACATTAATCTTTTTATTCAATTGATTTTTATGAAGTCTCCACTAGATGCCAGGCAATGTGCAAGTATAAAACAGCAGTGAATAGGACAGACTTGGTCCTCATCGGCAGCAGGCTCTAGTGGTTTCAAGACCTGATTGTGTAAGTTGATGGCCCACCTCAGCAGAGGCCACATCCTGCGTAGGCCCCAGGACTCAGTGCATAAGGAGAAATGCTGCTGTTGCTTTTATGCAAACACTTTATTTGGCTTTAGGGAAATCCCAAGATAAAAGTGAATAACAGAAGGTCCCAGGAATAGGGGCACATATTGGCTACTGGTGGAGGAACGCATGTAAGTCTGGCCTGAGTTTATTAAGAGATTGAATGCCATTGATCAGCATTTTCCAAACCACATTATTTACATTTAACTTTGAAAATAACAATTTCTACCACTCATAAAGAGAATATTCACAAGTAAAGTTTTTATTAATGACTATTATTATTATTATTTTTTTTGGTGCTAGGAATTGAACCCAGGAGTGCTTTACCACTGAACCGCATCCCCAGACCTTTTTTAAATTTTTTTTAAAAATTTTGAGATAGAGTCTCATTAAGTTGCTTAGAAGTTCACTAAGTTGCTGAGGCAGCCCTCAAACTTGTGATTGATTCTACTGCCTTAGCCTCCTGAGTCTCTGGGATTACAGGTGTGTACCACCATACCCAGTAAATCCTTAAGTTTTACTAAAATTTAATGTGATTTTTGATAAAAGAATTAAAATGGTGTTATAAATTCTGCCACAAATATGAGGCAGAGAACCCTTAGAGGAGACACCAGTGGTGGAGTTAGCAGGACCAATGGGACCAATGAAAATTGACTCATCTGAGGCTGTTCAAATTATAGCTTTGTGATTATAGAGCTTTATGCTACATGTTCTAGCATGGAAATCAGTTTAGTGTTGATTTAAAGTAAGATGGAGACTTCAGGTTGCCCAAATATTATAGGAACTTAAGTTTGTACTAGAAACTGAGCATTCTGAGCATTTTTGCAGGAAGTGGCAACCTACTCACAAAGAGGAACTATGATCAAATGTTCAACCCTGAAGCAGTATTGGGGAGAAGAGAGGATAATTGTGGTGACCACAACAACACTGAGTCAGGACACGGGACAAAATAAAAATCACCAGGGTTCTCTGAAGAATGCAAAGTGATCACAATACTTACAGAAGGAGAAAGGAAAGAGAAGAGGATGCTCAGATGCTTCTATACTGCCATAAGGAACCTTCTGACTTCTGAAGGGAAACTTTTATGGAAAAGGTTGTAATAAAATTATTGGTTTTAAAGCAAAGACCAACTGTCACCAGAAATTTGCTAGTCCATTCCAGGTTCCCTTCTCTTGACATTTTTTTAGACTTTTTTCAAGAGTTCTGAATGGTGTCTGAATCTGTGCATGACCTATGCAACTCTCTTCAGTTATTCATTACGGGTATTTATATGTGCACTTGTACTGTGTCAAGCACAACTGACTTAAACAAAGGATGTCCAGCCCTGTACACAGAGATTGCTGAGAACTTACTTGTTGATTAAGTGTTTTGTGGGTCTTATACTCCTATTCTATGACTTGGAGATTTAGACAGCCAGCTTATAGTGCTGCTTTACAAGTACTTTTCTTTAATTGCTCAATTGCTAAGGCAAAAGTGAATGTACAGTCATATTATTCCATTTTAGGTATTATGTGAGAGACAGTCTTAATGTTTAAAGCCTATTTAATTTTATTTTAGTTATGCTTTTCCAATAGAGATATATGCAACAGAAAAAAAAATAGCAGAGAAGGAACCAAAGTGAAAGCTTTTATTTTTTGTTACAATTAAAGCAGCTTATTTTACATGTGTGAGTACAAATTAATTTTCCCTCTGTAAAATGGATGTGATAGAGCTATTATTGCTGCCTACCACAAAGGTAGGTATAAAAGAACATTGAGATAATAAATACTATGGTATACAGAAAACTATAGAATCACTATTATTATTTTAAATGTGGAAGAAACAACCCAGTGCAATGTCAAAGAGTGATAAGAATCACCAGGTTCTTTTAGACTCTCTGCTTTTTTTCCTCTAGTACCAGGGATTGAACCCATGCTTTACCACTGAACCACATCCCCAGCCCTTTTGCATATTTTATTTAGAGACAGGCTCTTGCTTAGTTGCTTTAGGGCCTCACTAAGTTGCTGAGGCTGGCTTTGAACTCATGATCCTTCTGCCTTAGCCTTCTGAACCACTGGGATTACAAGCCTATGCCACCACGCCTGGCTTAGAGTCTCTGCTTTTAATTGTGACTTTTCCTAATTTGCCTCCCTTCCATGCCTGCCCTGTCCCTCTTTATGTAGCAATTCCAAACTCAACCCTCAGGACTTAGTGGAGATGTTCCCTTACTAGGGACTCTTTCCTGAGATTGCCTGGCCCTAATGCAGGAAGCACCTTCATTTGTGCTGCTCAGCCCACTGGGCCCAAGGCTATTGCAGCTATGAGCTCACTACCCCATACCCTTCTTGGTCTTCCTCTATAGTTAAGCCTCATGTCCAATTCATCTTTATTCCAAAGCATTTGGTTGTTGCTTACTCACAGTATGTTACAGTAGGTTTCTTCTAATGTGATGCTCATGTTGATTTCAATGAATTTTTCTTTATTTGGTTATGGATAAGTTTAACCATGTGTTATAATCAAATGAAGATCCAGGAGAAGAGAGTAAAAAGAAAAATAATTTCATGTCTCATCTTTATGCTGTAAGTGCAAGAAACTGCCATCATCCTTGTTACTATTAACATGTGCATTTACTAAGTACTGAATGTAACATTTGGGGAAAAAATGACTATGTTAAATATCTTTCAATCTTATAAGGAGATTTATAAGATAATAGAAATCATCAGGTTAACCTTAAACCATGTATTATCTCCTCAAAATCTTTGTACATGCTTAGAAACAAACATACGTTTATTATTTAAGTAAAATTATAATATGCAATAATTATGTGCAGTATGTATATTTTATTCTATATCAGGTTACTTTAAACCCATTTCCTAGAAATAGAAATAGTTTTAGTGTGTCATTAACCTATACAACATGGAGATTATTCATTTCATCATTATGTTTATTCTTTGAATAATTAAGAGTGCAAGTTCTTGATCAGATGAATAAATTACCCAAAACTGCATTGGTTGTCCAATGTTCACTCCACCAGTTTGCTTCTTCTGGTTGAATCATTTTTGTCTCCCTGGATGACTAGTTCACATTTACAGAAAGGATACTCTAAGAGTATGTAGAATGGGGTAGATTTTTAAGGAAATTTTATGCCATGTGTATTGATTTGAAGAGTATCTACACAGCTCATGAAATGTGATCTTATTTAGAAATAGGGTCGTTTTAGATATAATTAGATAAAGTGAGGTCAAATGCATTAAGATGTATTCTTACATAGAAAAGATGACCCTGAGAAGAAGGAGACAGAAACTGGAGTCAGAAACTGGAGTTATGCTACTACACACCAAGGAATGCTTGGGGCCACTGGAGATTTAAAGGGGCAAAAGAGGATTTTTTTTCCCAGAAACTTGTTTAGAAATGTATTTGTGCCAACACCTCAATCACAGACTTCCAGTGTCCAGAACTGTACAAGAGTTAAATTTCTTTGGGTTTAAGACAGAGTGTGTTGAACTTTTCGATGGCAAAAGAATTGTACAGATGTTGGCCATGAGATTGTCTGGAACTTTGTGTGATTGGCTGAGCAAATTAAAAAAGAAGAAGAGTTTTTTTTTTTTTAATATTTTTTAGTTGTAGATGAACACAATATCTTTATTTTATTTATTTGTATATGGTGCTGAGGATCGAACCCAGTACCTCACGCATGCGAGGCAAGCGCTCTACCACTGAGCTACAACCCCAGCCCCAGAAGAGTTTATTTACCGAAAATCATAAGTAGCTGGTAAGTGGACGGAACAACGTCCTTTGGAGATTTGGAAAGGTGACCAATGATGAGGCCTGAGAAGGTCACCAAATAAGGCCTCACTAAGGTGACAGGATGAGATATTATCATCTAGAAGTGAAGTTCAGCCTAGGCATAAGTAGATTCCAACACAGGAAGGAGAAACAAAGTACAGTACACATAGCACATGAAAAATATTCTTATATGATAGAATTGTATGGCTCCCCATCACACAAGCAATGCAATAGCTGTGCACTTAATAATCACATGTATAATTCCTCCTTTTTTTCTTTATCTTATTTACATTTTTAAACAAATAATATTTGGAATTATTTATTTCCTAAGATTTATTATTTTTCTTTTCTTTAGTGAAAAATTGATATAAGCTCTCTGAGGTGGTTAAAAAATTAAACAATCAGCATTTTTTTCTGTATTCTAAGGAATGTAGTGTTGATTCATGACAAAAACATATTCCACAAGAACCACGTCTTGTTTTTGACTCTATCTCTGATGACTAATGCATTTGGCCGCTGCATGTCAGGTGTTTAATAAAGGAATGAGAGTAATTTGAGAAATGACAGGGTAAATCTTTGTAAAGACAGAGAAGTGATTGAGATACTAATCAGATAGTCTTCACAAGGGCTTCATGCCAGGGCTGAAGGTTTGAGCTACCTCTCAAGGTAAGAGTCTCACTGCATATTATCACCTATTAGCCCTCCTGTGTAGGTTTGAAAATAGTTCTGAGCTTTGCAGAGCTCTGTGGAACAGCTGTTTCCAGCAATTAATAGAGTAAAAAAAAGTTAGAAAAGGGAAATACAGGATTTGAAATTCTTGTTAGTCTAGAAACTCATGTCATGAAAGAAGTTGTAAACTCTGGGATTCTAGCTGAACTCAGTAGCGCTGTGCCTGTCAGTTTATATCATAGGTTAATACAAAGGCCCATTCAGGACCTTGACTGAGACAGTTAGTTTGGTCATCTGTTTTCATGCTGACAAATGAAGGATAGGTGATCCAGTGATATAATGTCCTTGAAGAGAACTCTCCAGAAAGAAAGGTGAATTAAATAGAATGGGCTGAAATTGCCTGACACAGCAGTCATCATCTACTTTCATTCTCCTTTCAATCAAGATATTTTTAGAGTTTACTATAAAACACCCAGTGCACTAAGTACTGAGATACAAAGCCTTCAAAACTTGCTACTGAAGGAAATATGATGTGTGACAGAACTGTAAACTACCAGTTACAGTAGTATGATTGTTCACACACCCATTCATGCATATACTCCATAAATAATACCTCTGAGAGTCGGGCATTCCCACCAGGTTTGGAGGATACAGGGAAGAAAAAGACAGGGAGCACATCATCATGGAACTTACAGACATAAAATACATAATTAAAAGTGATTCAAACAAATGAAGTGCAGCATGCCATAGAAATGTGAGCCAACCTCATCAGGGTGGTCAGGTAAATTTAGAGAGGAAAGGCTGCCTATGTTGAGGCAGAAGGACAAATAAGAGTGAAATTTCGGTGAGAATATCTTGCATCTAAAGAATCCCATGCAGAAAACATGTGTTAAAACAGTCAGATTCATAGAATTGCTATTCTGTTTTACTTGAGCATATATTTATAAAAGAATTATGGGAAAGAAGGCTGCATAGGTGGACAGGTGCCCAACCACTCATAACCTTAAGAACTTGTTAGGAATATAGGTCTTAATTCTTAAATCTTTAATCCTCAGAATGTTAATCAATTATAAGCAATAGGAAGCCATTGAACTAATGGCAAGTAAAATGATCATAGATGCACTTTTATAATATCTTTCAAGGCACACTGCAGAGTCTGGGTGGCAGGGGATCAAGAGCTAGAAACCACTAAGGGAGGTATTGCAATGTCCAGCAGAGATGCTGACATGATAAGGACAGCGTTGATGGGAGAAGAAACAGATGGCGTCAAGAGACACTTGAGAGTTAGAATTTAGAAGATTGGTGACCCATTATTTATGCCTGATGGAAGAGACAGACCCTGTAGAATGATTCTTGGATGTCTGACATGAACAAGGGGTACCTGTTGTACCACTTCCTGAAAGAAGGCATGTTGAAAGAGAATTGCTTATGACAAGTTAAGTTGTCTGTGAACTATCAGTCATGATCCGAACAGGCTTCTCTGGACCACTTGATGCAGCAGCCATCTAAACTGTCTATAAGACAGATGTAAATTCTAACTTTCAACTTGCTATGGAAACAGAGTCTCTTTATTATTTAGCATATATCCTATTCTTCTTTGGAAATATCTCTTCAATTTACAAAATATTGCTCCCTTACTCCAAAAATCTGCAATGTTTTTATTGATCTCAGTACTCTGGTCTAATCAAAAACTTCTGGGATTTTTTAATGTAGCACTAAGAGGTATCTAAATTACTTTCTCTCTGGTGGGGGTGAACATGAACGAGAAATCAGCAATGGTTGACTGCCATTTACCTTCTTCCAGGAGGAAGAAGAAGGTAACTTTATTACAAAAGTAAGACGACAGACTGGGAAGAGAAAGATGTCTAAGTTACTACTCTCAGTGCAAAGAAACCTAGCAGCTAGCTAAGGACAACCTAAGGGTTTCAGTCAAGGAACCAGCTAATCAAGAAACCTAAAGGAGCCAGATGCTATGGTGCACACCTGTAATTCTGTAATTCCAGTATTGCAGGAGGCTGAGGCAGAAAGTTTGGAAGTTCAAAGCTAGCCTCAGTAATTTCAGAAGACCCTGTGTCAAATTAAAAATATACAAATAAAAAGGAGCCGGGCACAGTGGTGCATGCCTGTAATCCCTGCACTTTGGGAGGCTGAGACAGGAGAATCAAGAGTTCAAAGCCAGCCTCAGCAAGGCTGAGGCCCTAAGCAACTCAATGAGACCCTGTCTCTACATAAAACACAAAATAGGGCTGGGGATGTGGCTCAGTGGTCGAGTACCCATGAGTGCAATCCTCAGTACCAAAAAAAAAAAAAAAATGGCTGAGGATGTACCACAGTGATTAAAAAACAAAAGAAAACAAAAGGAAAGGTAAACAAAACACAAACAATTTAAGTCAGAGTTATATACAGATTAGTTAGGAAGAATATTAAAGGACAAATGTTGCTGATGCTCTCAAGTGAAAGATACAGTAAAATTTCTTTAGGCTTGTCTCTAAAAGGAGCAAAGGTGAGACTGCTGATACAATATGACTACAATGACTGCCACTAAGTCTCCTGTGATTTCTGCTGCTTGCTGGGTACATCCCCTTATCTATTAATCAAGGAAATTCTTCTTACCCCGAAGTACTATATCCTGCACAAACAATTTTTTTTTTGTGGCAACCAAATCCATATCTGTAAACAGAAATTAATATAGATAGTGCAGTTTGAGGAAACTCCTTATACTCTAAAGAATTCCAGTGCTGTTTTAATGAAATCAGTGTTGGAGAAAGTTAAATGTGCCTAAAAATAATTAAGAAAAAGGGAGAAAAAGTTAGTTTTACACTGCTGCTTTTAAGTCCTGGTAAATATACAAAATAGTCTCCAAATCTAGAAATCATCAAAATTGTTCCAGACCTGAGAGAGCATTTAGCTTTTTCTCAGTTATTGTGATGGTAACTGTTGTCTTATTATAAAGGGCCTTTATTATTGCTTAGGTATGTACCTTCTATACCTAATTGTTCAGTATTTTTATCATGAGGGCATATTGAATTTTATCAGATTCTTTTTCTGCATCTATTAGGATGATCATATGCATTTTCCCCTTAATTCTGTTGATGTTATGTGTTATGTTTATTAATTTTTATATGTTGAACCATCCTTGCACAACTGGGATAAATGCTACTTGATCATGCTGAATGTTCTTTTTAATATGCTGTTGGATTTCATTTTCTAGCATCTTGCTGGGGAATTTTGCATCTATCTTCATCTAGAATACTAGGCTGTAGTTTTATTTTTCCCTTTCTTCCATTCGTCCTTCCTTCCTTCCTTCCATCTCTCCCTTCCCCACCTCTCTTCTTTTTCTTTTTCTTTTTTTTAAATCTAGTTTTGATATCAGCATAATGTTGGTCACACAGCTTGTATTTGGACTGACCTTTTTATCCCAAGTATTAGTCAGATTCATGAACAAAGTTCCATATCCTTTCTCTTAAATATTACAGTTACATAAAGTCATTTCAAGATACCCACAGAAATGTTTCATTCTTTTATTCTAACTTTTTAAATAAGAGCAATAACAAAGTGACATAATCTTCCTTATTTTGCATCAATCTCAGTCTTTAACACACAGAAAAATCTTACTAACCCCTTACTTGGCATATGAGGCTACCCTAGTGGTACCAGTCTTCCTAGGAATTCTCAGGCCTTGAAAAAATTGTCATCATCGAACCAAACTTGGACTTTAGATTTTTATGACACTTGAAACACAATTAGTATTTCTATTTATCACTAGTATTTGTTTAGGCAGAAATATGAATAACTGGAAAAAAAGATGTTCTATAAAGGTAAAATGATCCAAATTTAAGAAATTTTGTACGAAAAAAAGAATGTCAAGAATGTCAAATAAACCATTAATAATTTTAAAAATTTGATTAATTGGTAAAATAATGTTGTAAACATATTGAATTAAATAAAATATCAAAATTAATTACACTTTGTTCTGTTTTCTTGATGTAACACTACAAAGTATAAAATAAAATGTCTTGAATTTATGCATCATGTTATATTTCTGTTGAACAGTATACCTAGTCATTTGTGAGAGGGGATTATGTGTGATCATCTATAGATTTTAAGTGTAGTCATGCACTGCATAACATTTCAGTCAATGGTAGAAAGCATGTATGATGGTGGGCCTATAAGTTTATAAAGGAAATAAAAAAGTCCTATTACCCAGTGATGTCATAGGGATTATGGCATCATATGCAGTGTTTTGCTCTATGTTTGTGGTAAAGCTGGTGTTAAAAAATATATTGAGCTACCAGTCTTAAAACTATAAAATATACATTATGAAGAGGACATAATACTTGGTAATGATAATAAATTATTATATTATTAGTTTATACATTTACTACACAATATTTTAAACATTATTTTGGATTATAATCTGTATGTGTGTGTGTATATATATATATATATAATATACATATATATATTTTTGGGGGGTATGAAAGAAATCCCCTTTCATATCCACATAAGTGAATTAATCACTGAATCAGTGAATTAATACCCTGATGGGGTTAACTGAGTGGGAACTGAAGGCAGGTAGAGCGTGGCTGTTGGAGGTGAGTCATTCTGGCGTTTGCATTTAGGGTATATATTTTGTATCTGGTGAGCGGAGTTTCTCTCTCTGCTTCCTAATCTTCATGCGAGCCACTTCCCGTACAACATATATTACCATGAATCAGTATGCCATGCTAAACTGGCAGGAGCCTCATACATTCGTTTGCCATGTCTCTTGATTTTATCCTTCTCTTTTGTGCTTGATTTACTCTCATGTGGTTTTATTCATTATGACCCCAAGCATACAAAATCCATTGCTAATGCTGCCAGTAAGAGATCACATTGAGTGATTGACCTGAAAACCAGATTAAAAGTGATTAAACACTATGAAGGTGGAAAATCGGTGATGGTTATTGCTAGTCAGGCAGACATGTCCTATTCTATCATAGCTACAATGGTGAAGAACAAGAACAAAATGACAGAGCTGTTAAAGCATTCAATTCATTGGAAGAAACAAGACTAACAGATATCAAGAAGTACTTACATCAGGCGTGAAGAAACTTCTTGTGACCTGGAATAAAGACGAGACACAGAAGGGCTCACCTACCAACACCATAACAATCACAGCCAAAGCACAAAGTTTGTGACATTGAAAGGAAAAGCTGAATCTGACCGCAATGCTGAATTGCTAATAATAATAAAATACTGCTAGTTCTGGGTGGCTTAAATGATTAAAGAATCGTTTTTTATTACATAATGTGGAAGTGTGGACTGAGTCTGGGCGTGCTGATGTGAAGACAGCTGAAGAATTTTTCTAAATTCTAGATGAGCTGATTGTGGAGGAAAATCATTCACCAGAGAAAATTTTTGGTATGAAGGAAATCCCCCTTCATATCTGCATAAGGAAATGGATGCTTTAAAGGTCTTTTAGACTAAAGAAGGCAAATCAATGCCAAGTTTAAAGGCTTTTAAGGAAAAAGACAACGGTTTTGCTTGGGATCAGTGTTTCAGGCTGCAAACTGAAACACCTTGTGATCTGGCATTGTGAGAATCCCAAGGCCCTCACATATCAATAAACACATATTGGCAATGTGGTATAAGAGCAGCAAGAAGTCATGGATGAACCAACTTCTCTTCCAAAATGCCTTCCTGAATTACTATGCCAGAAAAATGGAGAAGTACTGTTTCAGAATAACGTGCTATCCAAGATTTTGCTTAGTGTTGATAATGATCCACACATGTGGTATGGTTTAGGTATTAGGTATCCCTGAAGATCTCACACATGAGACAAAACAAGGTTTAGAGGAGAAAAGATTATGAGAGCCTAAACCTAATCAATGAATTAATCCCCTGATGGGATTAACTGAGTGGGAACCGAAGGCAGGTAGGTGGCTGGTGGAGGCGAATCATTGAGGGGGCGTGCATTTGGGGTATATATTTTGTATCTGGTGAGTGGAATTTCTCTCTCTGCATTCTAATTATCATGTGAGCCATTTCCCCTACAACATTCTTCCACTGTCATGTTCTGCCTCACCTCGAGCCCCAAGGAATGGAGCCTGCTGTCTATAGATGGAGACCTCCGAAACTATGAGTCCCCAAATAAACTTTTGCTCCTCAACAATTGTTCTGGTCAGGTCTTTCATTCAAAGTGGTGAAAAAGCTGACTAAAACATTCTCCTTTCATTGGATAGATTCATCCCCAAATAAGTGTGGTATTTCTCCCTCCAAACATCATGTCTTTGATAAAACCAATGAATCAATGAGTTACAGCAGATTTTAGGAACTGCTACCTGAAAAAGAACTTTGCCCAGACTGTTCCTGCAACTGACAAAGATAAGATACTGATGGAATTTTGTAAGAATTGTAATATCTATTACTGTATCAAGAATCTTGTTTGAGCTTAATGTCTCCAAGGACTGTATGAATGGCATCTAAAGAAGACACTCAAGAGGTTCATCCATTATTTCAAAGGATTTTCCAAGGATGATAAGATTGAAAAAAATCAGCAATCTATTTGAAGATCCAATGGTTCTATGAACAAAAATAATAGCATTATTTAAATTAGTTTTGCAGGATGAGATAACAGAAACAAAAAGCATTACATCTGGAAAACTAGTCTTTCCATATCTGTAGACTGACCAGTAATACCTGGCAACATATTATATATCTTCTCCAAACCAAGACAGTACTGCTACTCTGTTCAGGCCAAGGAAACATATGAAGGGAGAAAACAGAAGAGTATAACACAGAAGATATAAAAGTTGGTGCTATAGTTTGGATATGAAACAACAAAAGTCTCTGTGTTAAAGGGTTGCTCCCTATCCTGTAGTGCTGCTGGGAGATGTGGAACCTTTAAGAGGTGGGGCCTAGTAGGAGGAAGTTAGATAACTGGGGACATGCCCTTGAAGGAGCTATCAGAACACTGGCTCCTTCATCTCTCTGCTTCCCAGCTACAAGGTCAATGGCTTTGCTCCACCATGTGCTCCCATATTATAGGTGAGGAAACTGAAGTTTAGAATTTAACATACTTGAGTAAATAACAGTTACTGAATGTCAGAATTGGAAATCAGGTCCAGGTCTGTGACTCCAAACTCACTGTTTCACATTGTCTTCGAACCTAATGTCCATTCTGCTAAAATACTCCTGATAGCTAACCATCTGTTTTTGAAGAACTCATGATTTGATTGATTGACCTATTTTTCGGTGACTGTAGTTATTAGAAATGTCTTATTTCAAAACCTGATTTTATCTGCAATTCAGAATTCAGATTTTTCTAAAATAATGCAAAATAATGTTTAATCACTTATTAATGCTATCCAGTCATGTACTTGGAACAGTTTTCAGTTGCCCTCACAGTGTCTAGGCTGTGGTACTCGGTTCCTTCAAGAATTTGTGCATGATATGTCAAGCTAGTACTTAAAATGCTTCACTTCTCATTCACAATTGGAATAAAGACAGTCCCTTAGCATATAATAATATAATAATATGTAATCTCATACTTAATTTTCTTTTGCTTTTTTGATTTTTAAAAATATGTTTGCTGTAGGAAAGAAGCAAAGGTAAACAACTCTCAGGAATAAATACTTTTAGTATTTTAACAGAAACTTCCATCTTTTACTGTATGTGAAGACATTAAAAGTTTACAGGAATGTTAAACACTTAGCTTGATCTTTAGTATAGTAGAATAATAGTTTGTCCCTGAAATAAGATTTGGTAGAATTGTTTGTCCCTAAAATAAGTCAGGTTGCCCTGCCACAAAATTTGTATCTATGGTTTATTTATTTTAAGAATCAGTAGCTCAATGTTTATGAATTTCTTGGTGCATGGTTACTTATCAACTTTTTTTTGTCATTAAAGAAATGTATATCAAGATAAAAAAATCAGCAATCTATGGTTGATATGGCAAACAAATTTAACATGGGTGTTTATAAGGATTACATTGAGGAGATATTAGAGGTGGTTTCTGAGGAGCTGCAGAAACTGCAGTAGGAACATATGACAGATGAAAAGGCAAAAGAAAAGTAATATGCATGAGAAGAAGCTTCATGAAAGTTCACAGCTTTAGCAGAAACTTTTGTAGACCTTAAGCAAGTTCTTCAAAAGTTCCAAACACTCAAAAGGTTTTTATTAATAGAGAGGAATGTTAATGGTATATTATGAACTTACAATCACATCTTTAATGTAAAAAGAAACAAACCCAGCAAATCACCATAAACAACTTTTTAGAAAGAGTGACACCTCCTAAGAAATTCTTAGGTAGACCCTTCAAGGGGTTTTCCAGGAGTCCTCCTCATTATCACAGGAGATAATAGGTCCTTGCAAGTTATTGTCCCAGAAGACCTGCCAGTGGTACAACATGGAGATAGAGAATAAAGATATTGATGATTCTGACCTTGTAAGCCCTAGCATAATATGTGTATGTTTGTATCTGGGTTTATAACAAAATTTTAAAAATTAAAAAAAATAGAAAAAAATCATAGAATAAGGATATTGTTAGGATTAGGATATGAGGTATCCCCCCAAAGCTCTTATTAATGCAGGGATATTCAGAGGTGAAATGACTGGACTATGAAAGATGTAATCTAATGGGTCCGTCCTAGTTTGAATGGATGTGGTGGTAACTATAGGCAGGTAGGGCATGGCTGAAGGAGGTAGGTCACTGTGGGCATGCCCTGGAAGGGCAAGTATTCCCTATAGCTCCTCTCCCCTTCTACTGCTTGACCCTGTCATAAACTGAACAGCTTTCCTCCTTCAGTGGGCTCTTCCGCCATGATTTGCTCACTCACCTTTGACCCAGAGCAGTGGAGTCAGCTTTCTATAGACTGAGACCTCTGAAACCATGAGCCCTAAATAATCTTTTCCTCCAAGTTGTTCTTGTCAGGTATTGTGTCACAAAAATGAAAAATCTAACTAAAAGAGATAAGTCATGAAACTATTTTATATAATTATAAAATATGTTTGTATTTTAAGCTAAATGTTAAATTAAAAATAATTTAAAAATTAAATATAAAATAAAAGTATTAGAGTAAGCTGTTTATTATTGATGAAAGAAAAAAAAAACTATTTGTAAGTTCAGTATGGCCCAAGTGCAAATGTACAGCACTCAGAAAATATGCAGTATTACAGAATAATAGTCCAGGACTTGATATTTGCTCACCTCTCATTCTCTGACCCACCCAGAACAACTTTCAATTCTGCAAGCTTTGTTCATGATGAGTGCCCTGCATAAGTATGTCATTTTAAAAATCATTTTCCTATCCCTTTTCTATATTTAGATATATTTAGATATAAAAATGCCATTGTGCTACATATCTACAGAGCAGTCAGTACAAGGACATGCTGTGAAAGTTTATAGTGTGGGAATAACAGGTTATCCTATGTAGCCTGAGTGTGTAGAGGCTGCATGCTCTAGTTTTGTGTAAATCATTCTAAGCTGTTCACACCATTATGAAATCACCCTATGACACATATCTCACAATGTATTCTCATCATCAAGATGTGTGTGCGTGTGTGTGTGTGTGTTTGAGGTGGTAAAGTGGAAAGAGAGATATGATAAAATTTTTAAAATAAACTTGGTGATGGTTAGAAGCCTAGATTGAATTGGGGTGAGGTTATGTATATTTTCTCTAAGAGTCCAAATGAGGTGACAAGAAATTAACTTGCATTCATAGCATGGAGAAAAGATAATGGATTTAGGACATATCTTAAATTTAGAATTGGCAGCCCTGATGGTTGAGTTAAAAACCTCGATTGAATAAATTAGGGGAAGTGAGGATGATATCTTGCATTTCTGGGTAGATGTGAGAATATGGTAATGTCTTTTACTGGGGGGGGGGACATAACACCAAGAACAAGTTTTTTTAATATGTATATCTCAAAGGAAATATATAAATTGTGTGTTAAGAGAAACTAGTCAACTAAGAACTAAATATTTTACAACAGTTTTTAGTAGTTCACTATAATTTATATTATCAAATTGTGTAAAATAATTAAGCAATCCATCTAGTGAGCTTTTTTATTTTCCTAAAAGAAGCTTCTGGAAAGAAATTTGTAAAGTAAATAATTTTCTCCAACACAAGACTTTTTCTTTCTTTAATAGAAGAAATAAGAGTGATATACAAACTAACCAAATTTATTATAGTATTAGAATTGTAATATCATAATTGATACACACAGATTTGTTATGTGATAATTTCAACTAACATGATGAGTATGTTGGTCACTTCTATAAGTCAAAAATGGGAAAATTATAATTAGCCTCAATAGAATTAATTTCATAACATATGGTTCCTCATGCTAACTTGCTTATTGCACATTGTTAACAAGCTGACCTAAGAAATAATACTGAAATAATATATATTGCCTCTTTAATTTATCTAGTCAATATTGGCTGAGACCTACTATTACTTAGCTTTGGTATTACCATGGTGAGTTGAACAGTCTTATTCTGTCTCATGTAGTTTGTAGTTTAAGATTGATATAAAAATCATTGGTTTTTTTTCTTTATGTTTTACAAGTACAATAATGAATAAATTTAAGTTGTGTGAGCAGATTCTAAGGAATAACAAATACAAAGTTGAAGAGCATTCTAGAGAAAATAATATCTCCACTGAAAATCAAAGGAGGAATAACAGCAAGTTAGTTGGACTAATGAGAGGTTGAGTACAATGAGCAGAATGTACAAATGTGATAAAATAATAGAATGCAAATATAGGATCCATGAAATAGGGAAGTTGGTTGGACTGTAGAGCTATAAAGTTGGATTGCCATTTGTTTAGGCTATGCAGATAAATAGCAATAAGATCATAAAGGGTTTTTTACATTGTCATAGGAATGTGTCTTTTTGTTTTAACCATCTATTACCATTTTATATCTTTGGTACTGTTTTATTATTTCTTAGGCACATATATTACATTTTTAACAATATAGAAATTTAGTAAGAATAAGTTATGCACCATCCGCAATATGGAACATTATCCATGAAATTAAGAAAATAATAAGAGATATATCCATTTATTATTGTAGAGAAATGTCTGAATTTACATTGAAACATATTTTAAAAATAAAAGAATTGGCTGCATAATATTATGTATTATTTGATTAAATTTGTACAAAACAAAATACACATATATTCATATAAAATTTTACAAAGAATATCTATAATTGTTGATGGGGCATGTCAAAGAATGATTGTGGTACAGGAAATATACATAATCTATAACATTTGAGAAAGATCAAATAAATAAAGAAAATATTATCAATCCAATAGTTAAGAAAGAATATGTAAAGAAGACAGTGAAATATCATACAAAATGTGATGATAACATTCTAAATACTATTATTTTAAAGAACAATTTCAATGTTCTGAATAAATTTATTCCAGGCTAGGTGATTTCAAATCATAATGTTACCAAGTAGCTGTAGATAACACTAACAAAGGTAAGTTTGAATGAAATAATATCTGTGTTTATTAATCAAAAGACTTAATGTGTTTAACAGAGTAATAAGTTATGTTTCCTTTATCTGATAAGTGGGTCTGTCTTGGTCTCCTGTTCCATGTTCAGTCTCTTCTATCCTCCCTTCACTGGTCCTTAGGTCATTTATCTAGAGTCTTTTAATCTTACCTTTGTGTCCTCAGGTCCTTACCTTTGTGTCCTATACATGTCTCTCACAGGAGAAATAGGAGATGGTGAATCTACCAGCAGGGAGCCTTTGGGAGCCCGTCTCAAAGATTTACTCTGGGTTATTTAAGTATAGACATTAGAATTTGGGGAAGGACAACGTTGCCAATTACAGAGGTAAAACTGGTAAAGTGGCTGAAGATAGGCATGGACTAAGAGCCAAAGTCACTCTGCAGTATAAGTTAGTAAGAGCAGTTAGTAAGAGTCCATTTCAGAGCATTGGTGATGCATAGAAAATTCATAGAGTTTCCAGTATTCAACATTTTGGTCAACATTTTCTTGGGAAAGGGGATTTCTAAATGACTGAGAGGATCAAATACCTGACCCTTAATTAAAAAAAAAGAACAAGCCTGGTAGAAGTTTCTAAAGGAGAAGAGGTAAATACCCCAAACAAAAGTGGGGTGATCCATTGGAATGGTGGTGGAATGGACACAAGGCAGTTTCAAGGGGCATTAGGCAGAAAAACCACCAAATATCAATTCCAGCCTAGGGCACAGAACTGAATCTCATAAGTTATCAATGTTTCTGACATAGTGATTATGTCACTGCAGCCTGAAGTACTTCCTTATCTCTTTTGTTAACCTAACTAGCTGGCTATGACTTTACCACTTGCACAAGAAACTAGGTCTCTATTCCCAGTGGACTCATCTTGGGAATGCTCTTTCTTCTGCCTATTGAATATTACCACTACTTATAAAATTGGATTTTAGCTGCTTTTAATTTTGTGGGTACCTTTGAGAATTTGATGAAAATCTATGAGTCATTTATTTAGTGAAAAATAATGCTCATAGATGTATATATTCCCATTATATTTAAAGAGGTATGTAGAGTTCCTAAAATACATTAATGTTATAATAACAATAAATAATATTTATTAAGCATTTATCTGTGATTATTTGTGTATTAGGTAATTTAGTCTTCATTATAAACTTAAAGATGAGCACAAACCTAATAGATGAGTAATATCATTATTGAATTTACATATCAGAAAAGAAAAGCAATGTTAAATAAGGTTTTGATGAATATATCCAGACAATCTAAACTGGATCTGTAACTTTAAAGGGCACTTTATTTTCTAGGGGAAGAGGTAGAATGTATGAAAATATCCATAGTGAAAAAAATGAAATGAAATGTAGCAAAGTTAGAAAATGCTAAGGGTGAACAAAGTAGCTGTTAAACTTGAGAAATTCGAGGGACAAGTCAGAAGTTTGAGAGAGTTATTGAGTGCTTACTCCTGGTTTAGGGGTAACTACATGATAGTTACAGAAAACTGAACTAAGACTTCAAAGAATGGCTTTAATAGGAGCAAAGTAAGAGTAAGGAGGATATTCTAGGAATAAAGGCAGCTTAGCCACAAGGGCCAAGATGGAGAGGTGGACTAAACCCTGCATTAGTGCTCTGGCCACCAAGAGAAGTAAGTTCCCTACCTGTTGTCAATCAGCCAAGGGCACTGGGACTCACCTACCTAATCTGTGAAGTGGAGAGTACTTGGACATTTTGAAGACCTGACTATGAGTATTTATTATATTATTTTAGTGAAAAATTTAATGAAGACAAATTATTTAAGTAATAATTAACTACTTATCAGTAAAAATAGAGAGAAAAATGATCTATATTTACTACTTTTCAGGAGTTTGTGGTCAGGATGGAAGGGAGAGTCATGTTTTGAAAATAAATTGAAAAATATATATGTGAAACAAGTTGTTTATATACTGCTCCATTGAAAATATAACTATCTCAAAACCATCAATGCTGGAACCCCTATTTCTGCTGCTGTGATTGCTAAGAATGAGGGGTTTTAAATAAAATACAACTGCTAGAAAGGAGTGCATGTCATGCAATGTGGAAAAATGTAAAGCATTTGCAATTAAATTATTTAATATTTTCTACCTAATTTCTGAATTCTTTAGGGGCCACCAAGCACATATTTAAAAGGTGTGCAAGGGATGCCATTCATTAAAAACCAGGAACATGTAGTTGGAACTTTATTAAAAATTGACTAATAGACACTCTAGATAATTGAAATGACAGCTTGTTTTGACAGCTGCAAGCAAAAAGGTACTTGTTCAAAACAGTGAGTGTAAATCTTTTTAATTTCCAGAAAGAAAAATGATGTACAGGTTTAACTTAATTCAGTCAGCTTATAAAATATAATAATAAAAGGTAACTCTTCACCCGACTAGTGAAACTGGTAATTTAAAGTCCTGCTAATCACTGTACATTAAGGCTGTATATGAAAGACGTCCTTTGAGTAGAAGGGGTGATTTCCTCCAGAGTCCTGAAGGAAAACAGAGATCAGCATGGGAATGACCAAATATACAAGAATAACCTTTATACATACCACTTAGTGCCAAATTTGGATATCATGAAACACTTTCCAAGTGTTTTGTCACCCAAATTTCCTAACAAGTAGAATGAGCTGGGAACACATTCATCATCCACATGCCATGGACGCTATAGGTATCTTGTAATTATACTGTAAATGCTAAGAACTGAGATTAAAAAAAAATAACAGAAAAATTTCTTAAGCAACAAAAGTTAAACCCCAGGTCAAATCTAATCCATGTAACAGTAAAGTGTATTAGTTTTCCCTTGTTAGGACATGGCTGCTTGATTTTATTACATTTTTACCCGTAAAGGAAATCAAAAGGGCAGACAAAAGCAGATGATGAGCTGAATCATGACTTTTCAAATTGACTTCCATCTGATTAGACAAGGAAGTAAAACACAGGCCAACCTCACAACATGCACTTCATGTTTTCACATATTTATTTTATTTTCTTGTTCATCTGAGCAGTCATTTTATTGGAGAGACAAGCCGAGAATTTAAATTTCATCTTCATCAATTTTGACTATCTTTTTGCTAAAAGAGTATGATTGAACCCACAAAATGTAAAACTAGTCCATGAATTGGACGTGATTACACATTCTGAGATTCACCTACATTCTGTGTGGGAGTTTGGTATAAAATTCACTTGTTTAACATGCTACAGAATGTAGAATTGCCAGGAACAATTTAAACTTCATAAATGTTTCCTCTAAATTGAATCAAAAAGGCTGAGAATCTTATAACACTGTGTGGAAAACCAATGCTTAGTTTTTAAATGAAACAATTTCAAAAACTGGAACACTGCCATTATTTACAGCACTCGGGATCGCTGTCATATCATAGAGCCTTGATTTTTCTTCATTGCTAACTCATCCACACTGAAACTTTCCCTTGCAAACCACATAGTAAAGTAGAAGGCTTAAAAGGTATTTTACATCATCTGAGTAAATGATCCTTTCCATTTGCAGGTAAATCTATTCCCTTATTTGAGCCGTGACCTTGACCTTAAAGGTGAAAATATTCCATTAGTTTAATTTCTCGGGTTAGTATTATTCATAAGATATGAATTTCTTTGTTCATAGTTAAAGGTTTATATCGCATATGTTTAATATCTTATGTGTAAATAAGGGCCATAAATTATTGACTTGTTAATATGATCCATGAATGAATTCATTGTTTTCAATGTAGACAGATTGTATTTCTAAGAGAAAGAGATCCAATATAAATCCTTAATGTCTATGAGGTGTTACACAGAAAAAAATGCCTTTAAAATTTAATAACAACAAAATGGGAACATGCATTAAGTTTGCCTTGGTGAAAGTTAATTTTATTCAAAATTTTTAAATAACACAAAGAATTGTGTTGACATTTTAAATGATATTAGCATGTATAGTCTTATATATAAATATAAAAATACAGTCTTTATTCTGCTTAATGATATAATTGGGAAATTCAAAAGCTAATATTTGTTATAAAATACAATAATGCAAACTAAAATATTCAGGAAACTAAGAACAAAGATTAGATATAAATAAGCACATCCAGTTAGATAAAGATGAACTGAGGAATTTAACTGATACAGAAACCAACCTGAAAATTTCAGGGTTACAAAATTGAGAGTTTCTTCACATTCAAAATGACTGCAAGACTTTGGAGAGGCAAATGAACCATGGAATGGGGAAACAATGGGACGTCTAAACTGTATATTGGATCTAATATGTGGAATAAGGAAAGTAGATTTGGATTTGTATTGATTGTATAGCCTAAAATTAAGTTCATGGGAGGATTTCAGCAAAGGTGGAAATCATTCTTCTAGCCCATGCTCTATAAATACTCATTGTTCAGAGTAAGGGAATTCAAATTCTGAACTCAAAGTGGAGAGGGAGTAGAAACTGGCTGTTGTGATTACTATGAGTCCTTTTGACCATTCGTAATGATTACTATTAAAAGACCCAGTTGGGAATTCAGCCCTTCTCCTTGCCCTGATCTTCCCCACGTTTCACCACTGTTATCAAAGGAAAGCAACAGTGGCATCTAAAACTAAACCTGGTGAATAACTCTGGAGGTAAGCAAAAGTCTTCCCATTTAGGTTTGGAGTGGGTGTGACTTCAAGAGAAACAGTAAGGAATTCACATAGTTTTAGAATTTTGCAACAGTTAAAAATAATACACACTTTGGGAGGCTGAGACAGGAGAATAGTGAGTTCAAAGCCAGCCTCAGCAATGGTAAGGCACTAAGCAACTCAATGAGACCCTGTCTCTAAATAAAACACAAAATAGGGCTGGGGATGTGGCTTAGTGGTTGAGTGCCCCTGAATTCAATCCTCGGTACCAAACAAACAAACACAAAAAACAAACAAACAAATAAAACAACCCAAAGTAGTTCTTTCCAAGAAAAAAATACACTGAAAAATCTTCACTATGTTCAACTTTTAAGCTCAGAGTGCTTATTATCTACCAGATACTGTTCTACATGTCATGTATGCAGCATACAAGAAACCAGTGTTGAAATCTATTATTTGGATGTAAGGATTAAGAAAAAAGATATCCAGTAACTAGCACCATGTCATGGAACTTAATCAGTGACAGAGCCAGAATTTGAAACAGATAGACTTGGTTACAGAACAGATGCACTTTTCTCCTATTCCGTGTTGTTCTGATTTGTGATGCTGGAGGAGAAACAAGTCCAAGCCTGCCTGTTTGCCTTCCATTCTCCCTTATTTCATTTTCTAAAAATAAATTATGTAGACAAAACCCCGTTAGGACTGAAAAACCACTTTTAACTTTCCTTTGTCAGGAAGAAAACTGTTAGGAAATAAACCTAAAACCCTGCTGAAGAAACTTTTCTAGCTAGCCTGGGCCTGTTTTCAGATATAAATGACAAAGAAAGAGTGCTAGCTATTAAATGGGGGAAACACAACATATACAGAAAAGAAAAATGAAGATAAATAGAAACCCCAAGAAAATGATTATTTGATATAAGATGAAAAAAAAAAGAAATTGTTTTATTTATAACCATCAAAAAATTTCAAGAGAATAGTTTATTCATACCATAAATAAATACTCCTATGGAAAAGAAGTACAGCAGGACAGATATGCTATTGATGGAAATTTAAAATTTGACTATTAGTTTTTTTATATCTGAAAGGGAAAATGGAAACTTTATCAAACCAAAAAAAAGTAGTCTGGGAGAGATCTCTCAGACCATGAAAATGCAGATTCTCTTAGAACTCAGGAAAGAAAAGATTTTATAATAATTACTTTAAAGATTAAAAAATGAGAGAAATTTAAGTTTCAGACAAGAAGCAACTAACTGATGTCCAGCATCTACTTATTGGGAATTTCTGAAAAGTTAATTGACCTTCTGTTTCAAAACAAAAAAAGAATAGACCCCTCCTCCCAACTTACAGCAGCCACAACAACAACAATACCAAATACAAAACACAAGCAAACAAACAAAATAGGTTATTCATTACCAGAATGAGAAGGTAGTACATACTGAATGTGATAAATGAATGAAAAGTTCACATCTAGTCATATTTTGGTAAAAAACTTAATGTTTCAAGAATGAAGTTTAAATCCTGCCAAGACAGCAAAACAAAATTAAACTAGCAATTACACTTTGCCAAATGGGTCACCTAAAACATAGAGGACTATGGACTTCTAGTCAGTAGTAGAAAGTCCAGATTTGAAAAGTATTGTAGGAAAGCATTAAAAAACTGAGAGAAAATTATTTTAAAGCTAGATATTTTTAGACCACCTCAATTCATTAATGAAAAGTGAAAACAAAATAAATAAATCTCAATATGTGCCAAAACTAAATCTTCTTTCTCATAAAATCTTCAATAAAAATATAATTGATCAGCACCACATAAAAATAAAATAAAGATATTCCGTCCACCTACAACTAAAAAATAAATATTTTTTAAAAATTTAAAAAAATATAATTGAATATATGTCATGTGTATTAGTAAAGGTTCTCTAGATGAACAGAACCAGCAGGATGGAGATATATATATATATATATATATATACACACACACACACACACACACACACACACACATACACACATGCAACAGGAGATACATATATATGTATGTATGTATTATATATATAGTTACACATATATATACACACATATATATATTATATATAATTATTAAAAAGGAGATTTAATAAATTTTCTTACACAACCAGAAGCAACTGGATGTACTCACAATGGCTGTCTTCAGGCTGGAGAGTTGGAGGAACCAGTAGCTGCATAGTCTAAGATGCTGAAACCTAGAACAAGAGGGACCAACTATGCTACCTCAGTCCTAGACCAAAGGGTTGGAACCTCCTTGGAGAATAACTGAAAGAGTCTGCTTTGGAAGAATTAAGGAGGAGGAGTCTGATATCCTCAGGTGATCACAGCAGCAATAAAAAAAATCTGTTCAAGAAAAATAGAAATGTGTCTGCTGCCTCATCCTTGTTCTTCCAACTTTTATTCCGTCCACGCCTCCAATCTATTAGACAGTGCTGCTGTACTTAGAAGGTTCTCCACTTCAGTTTGTTATTGCACATACCAATCATTCCTAGACACACCCTCACTGACACACCCAGAAGCCTTTTAATCTTAGACATCTTGTAATCCAATCAAGCTGACAATTCAGATTAACCTTTCCACTCTGGTATATTGAACAAATAACCTAAGCAAAAAAAGGCATAAAGTACATGAAACAATAGTTTTGACCCTATTATTCCAATAAAAAGTCATCCAAAGAGGATAGCTCCACATAGTCCCAGAAAATAACCTTGTTTAAAATAAAATAGGAATTAGAAGCCTTCATGAATAATAAATATCTTTATAATAAAATGGAGTACATTCAACAAATATTTTATTAAAATGTCAGCTCTTTTTGCTTCTTTTCCATCAACAATGAAAAAGACAGAATGACAGGTTAAAGCTAAGAAAAACAGAATAATGACAAAAATGTTATGACCTTAGAAAACATAAAATATAGTATGATTCTGGACAATTGAAAGGAGAATGAATCTAAAATTGATGCTTTTAAGGTTTTGCTTTGAATTGCTATTCAGATTTAGGGATACAGCTCCTTCTCGATGTATGGAGGTATAGTACTTATGGTATCATGAAAAATATTCACATACTTTCAAGTGCCTTTAAAAATTCAATCAATCAATAGGCAAAGTGCTCTGAAGACATAATTGCAAGGGAATAACTTCAAAGAATAGATATAGCAACTCTTTGATACGTAAGTGTAATGACATAGATGAAAGAAATAAGAAAATGAAATGAAGAGAAAGTGTGTCTCTATGCTAATTCTTTGTTTTACATGGAAAACACTAAAGATGATGTACTATCAAATAGAAGCTTAAATAGATAAGTTGAAGTTACTGATTTGCCACTAAATAATTTAAATCACAACAGATATTGAGAATCCAGGATGTTGTCTAATGCTGATGAGTTAAAAATGTATGACATAACATACTAAATAGAAATGATATTATAATCTTTAAATAAATTAAATTAGGATTTATAAAAAATCATGATAGGAATGTTAATATCTCCGGGTATGAATCTTCCCATTTTATACTGTTTTACTATATGATGTACCCAAGCAGGCATTCTACTGAATGTAGTTGCTATGGTTTAGATATGAAGTGTTCCCCAAAAACTCATGTGTGAGACAATGCAAAAAAGTATAGAGATAAAATTATTGGATTATGAGAGTTTTGACCCAGTCAATGCATTATTCTCATGATAGGGATTAACTGTAGGCAGTTAGGGTGTGGCGGGAAGAAGGAAATGGGTCATTGGTGGTGTGTTTTTAGGGTACATATTTTGTCTGGGGTGAGTGGAACTTTCTCTCTCTCTTTGCTTCTTGGTATCATGTCCCCAACTGCTTTCCTCTACCACACACTTCTGCCATGATGAACTGCCTTACCTCAGGTCCTGAGAAATGCAGTCCTTCATCTATGGATTGAGACCTCTGAAACCATGAGTGCCAAAATAAACTTTTCCTCCTTAAAATCGTTCTTGTCATGCCCTTTGTTCACATTGGCAAAAACTGCTGATTACAACAATAATATATATTTTTATGATTATTTAGAATTGTCAGAGTAATTAAATGCTGAATATGAGACAGTATATTTGCAAATTGAATGCCGCCCTAAACAAAATAGAATTTGCATTGGCTCCTAAAACCAAGAAATCCAGAAATAAATGGACTATCCCAGTTTCTCATATAATATCATCAATACCTGACTTAGTTTATCTTAGCAGGGATTTTATTGTCACATTTGATGTGTCTATATGGTTGCAAATGACCATCAACAATCATAAATTCACGTTCAACTACCAACAGTTCCAAGTCCCATCACTTCCATAAAAATTTCAATACAGATTCTCTTTGAATACCTGGATGGGAAAAGCTGCTAGATGTAGTATTTACTGGTAGCTTGATCCTGTTATAAATCTTAGGAAAGATAAATATCTAGCACAGGCTTTTACTTCTAATAAGATTAAGAGTAAACATATAAGATATGTATTTTTTGCTCAGAATGAGCTCTTTAAAATGTTGGTTCTGCTAATTCCCATGAATAAACTAAAAGGGAAATCATGATGCATTCACATTTAATCATATCCTTTAATATAAAAAAATCCCAAAATGACCTGTTATGCCATTTGTCTAATATATATTATTTATATACCAAAAAAGACCCAAAATATTTTATGCTATGAGTATAATGCATTTATTAATTCCAGGATTGAATTGCACTCGGACTTAGAAGCAACAACTATGCAGATGGATGAGAGGAACATAAGGAAAGGGAAGGTGGGAGAGAGCAGAGAGATATCCTGAGTAAGTTAATATGAAAGCCTCCTATTTTAGATGAAAAACACCTGCTTCTAATTATACTACAAATTTAACTTTCAATTTTACTAATGCAAAAAGGAACAATAAATATTTTTAATATATTGATTTAAATGTTTCTTCTTTAAATCTATTTGAAGGATTTCAAAAGAATTATTTCATTATCTCTTTAATGAGTTTCTTCACACCCATTCTTGATCCTTCTAAATCTTTTATATCTGCAGTGATCTCAAAATGGAAATGGGGACATGTCCTCTGCTTTAACCCCATTGCCGTAAGCAAAAAAAACAGTATCACTGACATGAAGTCACTCCTTTATCTAGTCTCTACTCTGCTGTTTTCTTCTTTTATGACGCTTTCCTTCACTTGGGATGGTGTACCAGGATCCTTCCAGCCTTCAGGCTTTTGTACTCCAAATTGATATTTCTGAGCCCATATGTAGAACAACTTAATCACATTTCCATTGGATCTTCTTCCCTGAGAAGTTCACACTGACAATGAAAACCCTCAGATTATCTCTTCAATTCTTGTTTTTCTCTAAGACAGAGGACTATTAGAAAAATTTACTATATAAGACAGAACTAGTAAGATCTAATCAGCTTGATCAAGGGTTTAGTATAACCTTCATAGTCATTCAAAATTGAACTTTCTCCACTTGAGATATAAAGTGAAAATAAGAACTTTAAGGGAATAAAAAACTTTAGTTTGTGAAAATACAATTTTGAAAGGGTCTGATATAATATAGTCAATGACTAATGTAGAAAATAAATTTATAATACTGGTAGCATGAGGGAAATTAGAAAGCATATTACACCACCATTACACCAAAGTAGGTACAATCTGATACAGGTAAAGGTGGAATTCTGATAGAAGTGGAGTTTACACAGCACTGGATTATTATAGAGTTTAATATTTCAAATCCAAAATTTGAATAATTTGGATATGTGGCCAAAACTAGTATAAGCATTTTTCTTCTTTTTGAAAAGCACAGCTGTGGTATTTAAAGATGAGTTATAGAACTTGTGTTCCAAAAAATATAAGAATTATAGCCAACACATCTTCAAAATATAAACTGGATAAAAGGAAAGCATCAAACATTTATCCTTCCTTTCTTATATGAACCATAGAACTGGGTAATGAATGAGTAGATGAAGCAAAGTGTGTCTTTATAGAAATATTTCAATGACTACATGAGAAAAAATGAAATAATTGAATTGCAATGTCAACATTTTGCAAATCCTAAAGGATGAAGAGATCTAGGCATTAAACATTAAGGGCTCCCTACTTTATCAAAAGAAATGATTGGTCATTAAATAGCTCCTAGGATTCCTCATGAAGAACATGCCATAGATATGAAGTAGATTTACCTAAAAATATAAAAAAA
>PVHX01012039.1:45995-61455 GCA_004024805.1 Geosciurus inauris | reverse complement strand
CAATTCACAATTGCTAAATTGTGGAACCAACCTAGATGCCCTTCAATAGATGAATGGACAAAGAAACTGTGGTATATATACACAATGGAATATTACTTAGCATTAAAAGAGAATAAAATCATGACATTTGCAAGTAAATGGATTGTTGGAGAATCTCATGCTAAGTAAAGTAATCCAACCCCCAAAATCCAAAGGCCAAATGTTTTCTCTGATATGTGGATGCTGATTCATAATGGGAGGAGAACATGGGAGGAATGGAGGAACTTTGGATTGGGCAAAGGGAAGGGAGAGGAAGAGAGGGGGCACACAGTTAGGAAAGATGGTGGAATGAGACGGACATCATTACTCTAGGTACATGTGTGGTGACATGAATGGTGTGACTGTGTACAACCAGAGAAATGACAAATTGTGCTTCGTTTGTGTATTGTGAATCAAAATGCATTCTGCTGTCATGTATAACTAATTATAACAAATAAATTAATTAATTAAAACAACAACAAAGATTTGAGCATACCACAAGTACTCCAGCCCCTTTCCCTCCACATCATTTTCCAAAGTTTTCTCCATGGAATAAAGCTCTAACTACCCACAACAACTAATTTGATTTTGCACCCTGTATTAACTACCTTTCCTACCCCTGTCTCAATTCTTTACTTTTCCACCTGCTTCCTGAATCACATCTTACTTTACTCTGAATCCTTGCCATAGGGCCTTCTTCTGGGGAACCTAACCTAACATAAAATTGTTCAAGCTTCCATGCCAACATCTGACTGATAAACCTGATCCCTGACAATTCTGTGAGGACTTTCCACATGAAAAAAAAGAAAAACAACAACAACAACAAAACTAGTTTCCCTTGATATGGTGTAACTCTATATTGTGTACAACCAGAGAAGTGAAAAGTTGTGCTCCATTTGTGTACATTGAATCAAAATGCATTCTGCTGCCATGTAAACCTAACTAGAATAATTTTTTAAAAAAGTTTCCCTTGAAATGCATATGAAAGACAGGGCGTGATGGTCGGGGTGGTGGGTAAAGCAGATCAGGTCACAGCACAGACTTCAAAACTGTTTGAGTCAGGCACTATGCCTCACAGACCTCCTGCAAGTCTGCTTTCTTTTTGTCCTCTTTGAACCTTATCCAAAATCAGTGCCCTTGGCTCTGGCTTGCTTGGGTTCATAGATAAATACCCTTGTTCCTTGAGCCATTTTTGATACGTTGATCTGGTTTCTGCCTGTTTAATCTGGTAAACACTGCAATCTGGGTCATACTGCTAGTCACCAGTCAGGCTTTGAGTTAGCTCATTCTGCACACAAGGTTACCTGCAACCCTCCCCCAGTTTGGGGCTCCTGTCACAGTGAAGGCAAGAACCGCTTTGCCATAACAAAGGCTGCATCGCTACCAGTGGCTTCTCAGATAATAGGAGTTGGTGTCAGTGGCTTTGGCAGCATTTTGAGATGGGGACCTCTGCACAGGCATCAGAGACCTTCATCACACATACCAGCAGCAGGCTGCTCCCCCACCTTTTTTTGTTTGTTTCCAATACTGAGGATTGGACACTGTACCACCAAGTTACATCCCTAGTTGTTTGTATTTTTAATTTTGAGACAGGGTCTCCCTAAGTTGCCCAGGCTAGCTTAGAATTTCCCATCATTTTGCCTAAAGCTCCTTAGTAGCTGGGATTACAGGCACGCACCACTATACTTGGCTCCAGCAGCAGTCTATATCAGGGCCTCAGGCTAGCGTTAGAAACGTTGTCACCAGGACTATGGACTTTGACGGAAATCATCTTGGAGAGGGGAAGGCTTTTCAGTGAGCCAAAGCAGGAAATGAGGGAATGAACACCTCCCATGGAGTTACCATATTGTCTCAGTGGTAATATCTCCTGCTAGGGTATTGGGGTGTGGGTAGGGGGAGTTCCAAATTGTTGGTGTCTGTATTAGTTCTCTTTTCACTGTGAGACATCAAAATTTAGTGGCCTACAGAAATAAGAGTAGTTTATTATTTTTTTTGCAGTTTCTGTGCAGTTTCTCATGGACAGCTTGGCTAGGCAATTTTGGCTCAGGGTCTTTCAGGGGGTTGTCATCAAGATGTTGGTCAAGGCTGCAGTCATCTAAAGGCTTGACTGAGGCTGGGGGATCTAATTCCAAGTTGGCTGGCACACTTGTGTGGCAAGTTGTTTCTGAATTTGGGTGTATGTGTGGGGTCCTCAGTTCCTTCCCACCTGAGTCTCTTCACAGGCTGTGTTGAGTGTCTTCACATCATGGTGGTCCATTTCCCCCAAACAAAGTGATGGGGAAGAGAAGGAGAAGTAGAAGTTATCCTTTGTAGGACCTTACTTCAGAGGTCACACAGCAGAATGCCACCACGTTGTATTTGTTAGAGAGAGTGAGTTACTAAGTCTGGCCTGTATTATAGGGGAGAGAAATTAAACTTTGACTTCTAAAGGGAGCATGAGATAATTTGTAAACACTTTTAAAAATGTACCTCAATGCTTTAAGTGCAATAGGTAACTGTAATTTGGATTATGAGATCTTTTCTAGCTTCTGTTTCTAACCAACTTGTTCTATTTTTCTATTTTCTTCTTGTAATCAAGATAGGAACCATCAGGTTAGGGGTATAGCTTAGCAGGAGAGCACTTGACTAGCATGCAAGAGGCCCTAATTTCAATATCCAGCACTGCAAACAAACAATCAAACAAAGGAAATAAAATAGGGGTCTGGGGTTGTGGCTCAGCGGTTGAACGCTTGCCTCTCATGTATGAAGCACTGGGTTCGATCCTCAGCACCACATAAAATAAATAAAGGTATTATGTTCATCTACAACTAAAAAAATATATTTTTTTAAACAATAAAATAGGAACTATCAATTGTAGATACACAGTCACATACCACATATATGATGGTGGTTCCATTAGATTATATCACCTAGTCATGATGTAGCCATTTTAATTAGTGTAAGTGCACACTGTGATGTTTGCACAATAAAAAAAAATTGACTCACCATGCATTTCTCAGAAGGTATCCAACTGGTTAACAAGCACATGTCTGTAGTATGGTCAATTTCTATTTCTTCAATTAATATTAGAACACTTACTGTGCATCTTAGGAAGAATTCCAGTGTCTTCCTTGAGTCCCTTTTTCTCTACTGAATTACCCAAGAAACCTGGGACTTATTTCATCTCAAGTAGCTGGGTCACCTTGAAAATAAGTCAGTCAAGCCAGGACTGTGCATGTAACTTGTGAAAAGTAAGATATCTAGAAGGGCCACTGAGATGTGATCTCATGTCTGCATAGAGAGGGTGATGTTGCCAGGCATCATGGCAATGTGAAATGCATTGCTCAGACCTCCTGCTGTGGGATCTTAATTGATTGGCAGAGCCAGCTGTAGCTCCTCTGGTTCCGCCACTGCCACTGCATTTCTGCTAATGCAGGTTGATTTCTCAGAGATACAGGACTGTTCCAACTGGCAACTTGGCTCAAGGACTTCCCCATTGGCCTGGAAGAGATTTTCTTGGACCTGCACTGAGGTCTGAGACTTCGTGTGTGCATATGTGGTACTGGGTTTTGAACACAGGGCCTTGAGCATGCTAGGTGAGTGCTCTACTACCAAGTTACATCCCCAGCCCTTTTAAAAGTTTTATTTTGAAACAAGGTCTCACTAAGTTGCCCAGTCTGGCCTCGAACTTGCAAACCTCCTGCCTCAACTTCCTGAGCAGCTGAAATTGCAAGTATACACCACTTCCTTCCTTCTCCTTTTCCTGCACAGCTGTCAGATTTTTATTCCAGTCTGAGTCCTCCCCTTGCCTTTTCTGGCTTCCTTCCCCTTTATCCTTCACAGATGCTTCCCCTAATAAATCTCTTGCATGTCTAATTCTGTTCTGGCATCTGTTTCTCGGTGGACCTCCCAGGCACACTCAGTGCTGGCACTGGTTCCCCTGCTTAGGAGAGCAGTCTTTGTCTGTCTTCCCAGTTTTGCTCTCAGTGACATGTTGGTAGCTTGACATAGGTCATGGTAGGAATATTTATACCATAGAAATCAACTGATGCCATGCATGAAGGCTTTTGTGTCCCCAGTGAGCTAGCTGTTAAACATCTATCAGCATACCTTGGTCTGTACCCAAGAGAAATTCTCACCAAGAGACCTATATTTGATTCTTAGACTGTTTATAGGATCATTATTCATAGTATGCCCTAACTGGAAATTGCCTAAATGTCCACCAGCAGAATAGAACAACAATTCATCATATCACGGTATTTATATTTTTATATGATAGAATATAGCAATGAAAATAAATACCTACTATATACAACGGTATGGAGGAATCTCACAAATATAATGCTGAGTGAAAGAAGCCAGACACAAAAGAATCCATAGGATTCCATTTATACAAAGCAAAAAAACCCTGGTAAAACCAATCTGTGGTACAAGAAATCAAGAGAGTGGTTCTCTTGTGGAAGTAGTGAGAGGGAGGTGAGCAGAGGAGTCCTGAGAATGTCCTATTTCTTGATCTGGGTGCTGTTGGGTTTTTGGGGGGAGAGGGGGTGCCAGGGATTGAACTCAGGGGCACTTGACCACTGAGCCACATCCTCAGCCCTATTTTGTATTTTTATTTAGACAGTTGCTTAGTGCCTTGCTTTTGCTGAAGTTGGCTTTGAACTTGAAATCCTCCTGCCTCAGCCTCTGGAGCCACTGGGATTATAGGCCTGTGCGCCTGGCTAGTACTGCTCCTTTGGGTATGTTTACTTCATGAATATTCATTAGGCTGTATATGTATGATCTCTTCACCTTTTTTTTTTTTGGTACTGAGGATTGAACTCAGGGGTACTTGACCACTGAGCCACATCCCCAGTCCTATTTTGTGTTTTATTTAGAGACAGGGTCTCACTGAGGTGCTTACCTTGTCATTGCTGAGCCTAGCTTTGAACTCGTGATCATCCTGTCTCAGCCTCCCTAAGTGTTGGATTACAGGCATGAGCCACCAGGCCCAGCTCTTCACCTTCTTATATGTATGTTATACTTTAGCAAAGAGAGTTTTGGGGGGGAGGGTGTGTGTGTGTGTGTGTGTTGTGGTAGTGGGGGTTCAATATGTTGCCCTTGTACATGCCAGGCAAGCGCTCTACCACTGAACACTTTTTAAAGTACACTGAACATTTATCTGCAGTTATGAGAAATTCTGGGTGGGGGGTAATCCAAAAGAATGGCTTCAGTTTGGGGTCTTCTAATTTTAAGTCTTCCTCCATGAACATATTTAGCAAGGCCATTTCCTTTCTAAGAATATTACTGTTTTCATGATGTCTTATCTATATACAGGAAAACCTTTTGTTCTCTATTGTAGAAATTTGTAGGAGGAGGCAGGAGTCCAGTTCATCCAATTCAAATTTCAAGCCCTCCTACTCTAAATTGATGAGCTCAGCACTGGGTTGTATCCTTTGAGCTGATAAAAAGGCCATTTCCTGTACTTGTGGGGATTATCTGTAGAGGCCACTGGGAGCTCTGCCAACAATTCAGGGGCTAACTCTATGCTGTTAGATCGAGGACTCCTAAAATCTCCCCATTAGAACCTGCCAAGGACTAGATGGGATATTTTTCTTGCACAAAGCTTCATTTCTACCTAGAACCCTCCCAGTTGTGTTTGTTGCAAACTTTTAGCATCAACTTCTTTCACAGGCAACATAATACCTAACTTGCTAGGTGAGATCCTGACATCAATAATCAGGTTGGAGATTTGGATGGTTTCATGTAGACTGAAGTATAATGAGACCACTGGGCATACTAAAACATGCTGATGTTTCAGAGAGTTCAGAATGAGATCTGGTGCTATTTGGGGAAGGTCGGATGGTCAATTAGATAGATCTTATGGAGGTAGCATTCAACCTTTGTTGCATAGTAAGTGTTATATGTAGTAGACGCACACACAAAATATACTACTGGTACTTCTCCAAAGTTTTCTTTACTGTTTTTTTTTGTTTGTTTGTTTTTTTGTTTTTTTGCACATGTATGTGGTGCTGGGGACTGAACTCAGGGCCTTGTGCATGGTAAGCAAATGTTCTACCACTGAGCTCTAAACCCAGCTCTACAGGATCTTTGTTACAGCTATGAGTGTTGTCTGCTAAATAAGAATGAGATGTTTTCAAAATGCTGGTCCCTTACTTTAAGGTACTTTCAACTCTTCGGTACAATTGATGCTCCAGGGCTCTTCATGATAATCTGAAGCTCACCTCTAGATAAGACCACAACCTTGCTCAGCTCCCTTTCCTGATCTTTCTTCCTTCACTGTGTTTCTTTTCTTTTTTTTTTTTTTTAAATTTTTTTTTTTTTTTTAGTTGTAGATGGACACAATGTCTTTATTTTATTGCTTTGTATGTGGTGCTGAGGATCGAACCCAGGGCCTCACGCATGCGAGGCAAGCGCTCTACCGCTGAGCCACAATCCCAGCCCCCTTCACTGTGTTTCTTCTGAGAGAACTGTGCTAGTAAATTATGCACTAAAATTCTGCTTCATGCTTTGCTTCTAGGGAAACTGTCCTGGTCCATTTTCTATTGCTATAACAAAATACCTGAGTCTTGAAAATTTATAAGGAAAGGGGTTTATTCTGGTTTGTGGTTCAGGAGACTGGGAAGTCCAAGAGCCTGGTACTAGAAAGAACCTCATGCTGCTTCAACTCAGGGTGGAAAGCAGAAGGACAAGTGAGAGAGTCTAGAAGAGAGCCAAAAGAAAAGCAAGGAAACTGAATACACTTTATGACAATCGGCTGTCTTGGTGAGCAATCCAATCCAGGGAGAAGGAAAACCTGTGACAAAGGCATTAATACATCCCTGTGTACTCTGCCCCCAAGACCCAAACATCTTCTGCTAGGCTCCTCTTCCCAACACTGCCTCACAGGGAAGTAAACCTCAACACAAGTTTTGGTAGGGGCACAGTATATTCAAACCATAACATTGTCCTAGGACATTGCATGAGTAGAAGCCAACAATCACAAAATCATCTGTGTTCATGACCAGGAGACCACATAAGCAAAGATACAGAAAGTGATGACATGAAATCAGAGAGAGCAAAAGGGTCATATAGAGTTGCCTTTCTCTAATGAAACAACAAAACCAGGTAGAGGCACCTTCAAACCAACTAAGTGGGTGCAAACCCCGGTGATCTAACTGTTGGTGAGGACTCTTATTTAAAGACTGCACTTAGAGTAACTGCAGATCAAAGTCTGGGAGTTTCTTATTATTGGCATTAAAGTTTCTGGGACCTGGAAATGGCCACCTCCATAATGACCAGTGGAGAAAAAGGTGGTATGTCATGTCAGTAGGAATAGTCACAGAACCTTGGTGATAAAACATACGGGTTTCCAGAGTTACAGTGACACTTCCTTTCCATCAGGAACAGCTGGGCAATAGTAATAGAGCCCACTATGTATGAATGACTAGTTGTATATTAGATATTCATATATGATTACACTTTCTTTTTTTAATTAATGGAGTGAGCTTCAGTTAACTTGCCATTTAAAAAAATTTTTTTAGTTATAGATGGACACAATACCTTTATTTTATTTATTTATTTTTATGTGGTGTGAAGGATTGAACCCAGAGCCTCACCATGCTAGGCAAGTGATCTACCACTGAACTACAACCCCAGCCCTACACTGTCTTTCTTAATCATTTTTTTTTCTATGTTTAGGATTGAGCCCAGGGCCTTGCACATGCTAGGCAAACACTGAGCTACATTCTTATCCTTTTAATTATTATTTATTATTATTATTTAAAATATTTTTTGTAGTTGTAGATGAACTGCATGTCTTTATTTATTTATATATTTATTTATTTATTGGTACCAGGGATTGAACTCAGAAGTACTCAACCACTGAGTTGACATCCCCAGCTCTATTTGTGTTTTTATCTTAGAGACAGAGACTCACTGAGTTGCTTAGCACCTCGCCATTGCTGAGGCTCACTTTGAACTCCTGATTCTCCTGTCTTAGCCTCTCAAAGTGCTGGGATTACAGGCGTGCGCCACAGCGCCTGGCTATTTATTTATTCTTTTAATGTGGTGCTAAGTATCAAAATCAGTGCCTCACATGTGCTAGGCAAGTGCTCTGCCACTGAGCCCCAACCCCAGCCCTATTTATTGTTGTTACTACTACTACTACTACTACTACTACTACTAGTGGTAGTACTACTGCTATTACTACTGTTTTGCAGTATTGGAGATTGAACTAGGGGCCCTCTCCCACTGAGCTATGCCCCCAGCCTCTTTTACTTTTTAGTTTGAAGCAGGGTCTCACTAAGTTAAGGATCAAACTTGCAATCTTTCTGCATCAGTGCACAGAGTTACTGGGGATTACATGGGGATTACACGTGTGCATCACCATGCCAAGTTTATTTACTTTTATTTGCAGACTAGGTTTCACTAAGTTGTCCAGACTAACATGGAACTTGAGGTCCTCCTGCCTCAAGCTCCTGAGTAACTAGGATTATAGGTGTGTGACACTGCACCTCACTATCTTAACCAATTCTTTTTTTTTTTTTTTTTAAATATTTATTTATTTATTTTTTAGGTGGACAGAATATCTTTGTTTTTATGTGGTGCTGAGGATCGAACCCAGTGCCTCATGCGTGCTAGGCGAGCACGCTACCACTGCGCCACAATCCCAGCCCTTAACCAATTCTTAATTGAGTCTATCTCACTAGACATTTTGTCCTTGCAGGGAGCAAATGCATGGAATAGTCTAGTAATCCATGGTTGTATGAAAAACCATCCCAAAATTTAGTGGCTTACATGAATATCCAGACTTATTTTGCTCATCTATCTGCAACTTGGGGTGTGTTCTGCAGGGTGATACTCTCTCTGCTTCATAACTGGAACCCCATGTGGGAAGACTTGAATGGCTGGGGCTGGAAAAGCTGAGAGCTGGCTTCCTCCCAGCATGACAGCCTCAGAGTAGCTGGACTTCTTCTATGACACCTAACTTTCCAAGAGCAAGTGTTCTAAGACACGCAGGAGGAAGCTCCAAGATTCTTATGACCTACTCTTGGAAGTTCCAGCACATCTCTTCCACCATAGCCTACTGGACAACAAATCACCAAGATCAGCCCAGACTCAAGGAGTGAGGAAATTAGGTTACCTCTCTTCATAGGAGTGTAAGGGATTGCAGCCACCTATAGTCCACCACACAGGGACAGATAATGTAAGGGACTCTTTATAATAGCAGTAAAGGTGAACAAAGCTACAATAATTCCCTTCACAGGTAAGATTTTATTTGTTTTTTAAGGACAAAATAATTTGAGCATATTTGAAGTCCAGGGAAAGAGCCAGAGAAGGGAGTAGATTAAAGGGATGAGAAAGAGAATATTTGAGCTGGGGGCAGTGGTGCCCACCTGTAATCTCAATGATTTGGGAGGCCGAGGCAGGAGGATCAAAAGTTTAAGACCAGCCTCAGTAACTTAGTGAGACCCTATCTCAAAATAAAAAATAAAAAAAAATGTAGCTTTGTGCTAGATTGTCTCTGGGTACAATCCCTAGTACTGCAAAAAAAATAAAACAAAGAAGGGAAGATATGTTGCTGTAAATTTCCAGGGCTTCAGCCAGGAACCATATGTAGCACTGTACAAGGATTGCTGTACTGTGGGTGCAAACTCTTTGTTTTCCCTGAGCATTGGTAAAATCAAGTGAAACTTTACAGCCTGGGCTCAGTTTTTCAGTGAGGAGGGAAGGTCTTGTTCTACTGCTAGTCTGGAAGACTGAGGGAACTGTGCCTTGTGCAGCCAGGACATAGTCCATATCAGCTTCTCTTGTCTGACTAAAGCTTTCCAAGGGTAGGGTCATGTATTTAATTTCCCCATCTCATCCTATACTGCCCTGTTTGTACATAATCTACAAACCAGAATGGCAGTGCTGGAGTCCAGGCCAAACAACAGATCTCCTGCAGAAGTGGGAAGGATATGTGGGTGGAGCTGGGGGTGAGGCTTTGGTGAAGTTGAGCTTTTCCAGGCTTGAAGGGGATGCTGAGTGAAGAAGGTAAGGATGTGGGGAAGCAGTGGCACCTGGCTACATGTGGGGTACGTCCTAGAATCTCAGAATCTGTGCTCTGAGTCAAAGCTGAGAGTTTCCCCATGTCTATTAGGAGGGGTTTTTTTTGATTCCCAGGGACTGCAAAGTGCCTAACTCTGAGGTAGCTGTCCTAGGACTATGCCTCACAGAACAAGGTTTGTGTGAGACAATGTTCTGGTTATTTGTTGCTAAGTAACAAACCTCTTTTAAACTTGGAGGATTAAAACAGGAATGATTTTATCATTTCTGGGAATTTTGGATAAGGCAAAGTAGGAAAGACTCAACTTTGTCTAGATAATGTGGAACAGCTCAAATGGCTCAAACAACCCACATGATCTAGTCACTTGATGACTGATTTCCTCATCTAGGAGGGCATACCAGATTCACAGGTCTGGGGTCTTTTCCTTCCATGTGGTCTCTACATTTGGTTTCTTTCCAACAGGTGAGAGAGATGGAGCACCTTAGGTCTACCAAGAGCTCAAATTCAGGTCTTTTTAAAGCTCAGACTGGAGCTGACACATTGTCACTTCCACCACACTCTTCTATTGGTTAAATGGAGTTAGGCTCTGTCCAGATTCCAGGGCTGAGGCTCATACAAGGTTATTATACTGCTGGGAGGCGTGTTTTCTCGTGGAGGCACTGAAGTTAACAAGAAGAGCTCTGTGGCTCAATGATGCAAGTTAAGGGTCCCAGATTCTTAATTTTAGGCTTCCTTCTCTTCAGATAATATGGTTAGAAGGCAAATAGTGGGTTGAACTTCTCTCACAGAATTAGAAGTGCGTGGTCTGGTTGCCACTGAATCATCTGGTTATCAAGGAGGCCTGGTGGTGTCTTCAGTCTTGTTAGGCATTTATTTATATGCGAAGTTCTCTTATTTTTATTTTTTGGTACAAGGATTCCAGGGATGCCCAACCACTGAGCGCCATTCCCAGACCTTCGTTTATTTTTTTATTTTGAGACAGAGTCAAAGTTTCTTGGGGCTTTGCTAAGTTGCTAAGGCTGTATATGCCAGGTTCTTGACCTTCGTGTTATTTCGTTATTCCTATTTTAATTTTTATTGGTACATTTTAATTATACATCATAGTGGGATTCGTTGCTACATATTTACATACAAATTGTGCACATAACATATTTTGAAAAATTTCATTATTCTAGAGACTATTTTAGAGACTATTCTAGAAACTCGAATAGGGGGGCTCCCTCTCCTACAGGATCACACCTAGCACCACACCACGATGTATCCTTCTAGGTCCTTTTCGCCTGGCGGCTGGGGTGGGGGCAGAGCGCTGATGGGCTCGGATCCTTTAAGAGGACAACACTCATCGCGGCCGGCGTGGCCACATAATCCACCACTAGGGACTTTGTAGTTGTTACCCCGCCGCTGCCACCCAGTGAGAAAGGCGAAAAGTAGAGCGCTAGGGCCCCTCAGTACCGAAGCGAGGATGTAGCGTTCCAAACCCTGGGGCAGACGCTGACCAGGGTTTCGCTCTAGGACCTACCGCGCTCGCTCTAGGACCTCCCCCCTGCGTGCCCTGCCCACGCACGCACGCACATCAGTCCCGCCCACAGCGCAGCTCTGGTCCCGCCCTTTGGATTGGCCGCCCGAGCCACCGTCCGCACAGCCCCGCCCCGCAGGGCCAGGCGAAGCGAGCCGGTCGTGCGGTGTGTGTATGTGTTCACGGGGCGCCGTCTCAGCCCCGGGAAGATGGTGGCGGCCGCGGCGGCGACTGAGGCGAGGCTGAGGAGGAGGAGGACGGCGGCGACGGCAGCGCCCTCTGGCAGGAAGGGCGGGCGGCATTGGGACTGGGACGTGACTGGGACTGGGAGGCCGGGACCGGGGGCCCTGCTGCGTCTCCCAAGGCTGCTGTCGCCGTCACTACCGCCGCTGCTGCTGGTGCTAGTGCTCCCTCCGCTACTGCTGCTGCTACTGCTGCCCTGGGAGGCCGAGGCCGCAGCAGCGGCCGCGGCAGTGTCTGGCTCAGCCGCAGCAGAGGCCAAGGAATGTGACCGGCCCTGTGTCAACGGCGGCCGCTGCAACCCTGGCACTGGCCAGTGCGTCTGCCCCGCCGGCTGGGTGGGCGAGCAATGCCAGCACTGCGGGGGCCGCTTCAGGTGAGTGGGGGTGGTGTTGGAGGGTCGCGCCAGGAGAGGCCGGGATGAGGGGCGCTTGAGACCGTTCCGACTTAGAGGCGAATGCGGGACAGAAAGTGGGGAGGATAGAGTGGCCTCACTCTATTTGATGGCTATTTGCTTCTGGGGAGATCATCTCTAGCTTGGGGTTTTCCTGTGGCAGAAGGTGAAAGGTGCGAGGTAAAAGTGAGGATATCCCAAAGGCATTTGGGTGCTGCGGGTTAAACTGTAAGAATGCTTTGGATTCCAAAGATTGTCAAATCCAGTTTTAGAAACTGGGCCTATTTCGGATAAAGGAGGATGTCAAGAAAAAGGTGAGGAAGCCAGTTCTTAAACCAAACACTTAATTTTACCATCCCCCTTTGCCCTAGATCCTAATGAGTTCCTCAACTGTTGAAGGTGTGGGATGCTGAAGAAGCAGAGCCCTGAATGTGATTTGTTGGTGGAGATATAAAGAAGAGGGTAGACGTGACAGATTTTAGGGATGGAAGACCAGGTGGTTGTTGGCTAAAGGGAACTGAGGAAGCTAGCCTTTAGAAGCTCACTGACCATTGGCATATTAGAACAGGGTCTGTCTTGGAGAGAGATTGGAAAGCTGCTCCTGTTTGCCCGGGTTTCTGTACATATGGAGTTCTGAGTTGGCTTGGTTTGGGGCAGTAACGTTTGGAGAGATCACTCAATAATTGATTAGCAGTTATGTATTATTTGCTTGAGTTGTGCAAGGATTTCTGGATACTACACATAAATAGATTAGCCAGACTTTGGCCTAGTCCACAGGAGTTTGGAATATAGCAAGAGGAAGATATGTACACAAAACCCTAGTCACAAGAACTACAGAGTCATTCAAGCTTCTGGAAGATATTTACTGAATACCTTCTCCGTATGACCTGAGGGAGTGGCAGAATGTGGTGAATAAGACAGATAGGGTCCTGCTTTCAGGGATTCTCTACAAGGTGACAAGCAGTTACAAATAAGTCAAAGAAATGACAATGTAATTCTAGCTAATGGTGACTGTAGTTACCAAAATAAGAACAGGTTGATCTGATAGAGAATTATAACCAGCCAGTCATTTGAAATGACGTTTGATCTGAGACCCGAATGAGGCACTGAAGAACCTATGAAAATTCAGGCGTGGAGGGATTGTGACTAGCTGGGGCCTGCAAGGAAGGAAGACTTGGAGGAGGAGGTAACATTAGATTTGAGCATTTGAGGTTAAGTAGGATTTGGAAATGTGGAGCTGGGTGAAAAAAATCTCAGACTGAAGGAAAGATGAAGATGAGTTGTGGAGGCAAGATTTGCTGGTGTCTCGAGAAGAGAGTTGTGAGGAAGAACTTTGGAATGATAAAATTATAGATCTTCTAGGGAACTCAGAGAACATTGAGCAGATGAGCTTTTTAGTTTTACAGGTGGAGAAATCAAGTGTCTTCAGGACCAGTGTGTAGTGGGCTAGTCTTGTAACTTAGGATGTTCTGATTTATGAATTGTTAATCTGCATATATTTGTTGAGAGTTCTTTAGATTTGTTCATTCTTTCTCCCTTTCTCTCTCTGCCTGTGTTTAACTGGGCATTGTACAACTGAGGCACATTCCCAGCTCTTTTTGTTTTTTTTATTTTGGGACAGGTTTTCACTAAGTTACCATTCAAACTGGCCTTGAACTTGTGATCCTCTTCTCAGTCATCAGAGTAACTGGGGTTATAGGCATGTGCCACTGTGCCTGTTGACTCCTCTTTTTTAGGTTGTGAGATATAGTGGCAAACGAGACAAAGTTCTGTTCTCGTAGAGTTTACCTTCCTTCCAGTTTGGGAATAAAAAAAATCCATCAATCTATAGTAATTCTGTTTAAGGCTGTGGAGATAAAGAACAGGGGACTTGACTTAGGTTAGAATGGGGTGACATTAGTCACTGGGTAAATGAGTTGAGATCTGAAGGATGAGATGGTCCTACTACCTGAAGAGTGGGGTGCTGAGAGGCCATCATGTCCAAAGGCTTGGGGATGAGTGGGATCATGGCAAGGTGGCAGGATGACTGGAGCAGAGAGAGCAAAGGGGAGCATGACAAGATTGGACAGACTGGCGGGGCTAGGCATGGTAGAGATCTGTTGGTCAGATTGAGAATTTTGATCTGTAGCCCAAGAACAGTGTAATGACACAGTTCACTCTTGTTTTTGTGATGTTATAGATGATTAGATTATAGTTAGAGCAGGAATAGTTTTGAAGGTGAGGCCGGAGCAGTCTGAATTTGAGGTACTTTCAAGATCAAGTGAATGGTTGATTGAGTCCAAAGGTCCTAAAGGTTCTGAAAATCTGGAACACTATGGTGGGCAGTAGGACTCCCGGAGTAGGTAGGGGCATTTGTAGCAAAGTCAGTCTTGTCTGTAATATTCAGAGTGTTCATTGGGCTTGAGAGGCCAAATGGGTTTCTAAGTGGGGTCTGTAAACATTAGTCAGGACATCAGTTATGAGAGTCTGAGGTAGGCAGTCTGAATAGTGTCAAGGTTAGATGCCATGTGGTGTTGCAGGGGTAAAATGGACGATCTTGAAACTGGTTTGCTCTTGGGAAGAGAAAGGACTATGGTGAGGGAAAGAAAACTAGATCCTACCTTGAGTGATTCAGTGATATTATTAACAGACCTGGGGACCCACGAAAGGCTGGTCTGAGTTAAATTTTGTATATACTGAATTTGGGGCACTCTCAGGTGTGCACATGGCACATATTAAGTGTTGGAGTTGTCCACCTATGAGGGATATTACCAGGGAGAGAGACTGGTCTAGTGTTTACATGGACAATCCAGAGGATTAGAGAAGAGCGGCTTATAATATAATGGGGAACAGACACTCTTGACACTCAAATGGTGTCACATGTAAGTCAAGGGGCTCCCCCAGCTATTGCAGATACTCCCTTTGAGCAGATAACTAACTGAAGTCAGTGCTCTTTCTTGGGCAAACAATTGTGACTGATCCTGATGATACCATTATATTAAATGCCTTCTGGAATCTGCATTTTTAAAGATGAAAGTAGGAGGAATTATGTCTCTAGTCTTTTATAAAAACTTCAGGTTTAAGATTTTTTGGGGGAAGAGTTAAATACTGGTTTTGATTATAGTGATATGTGTCTTGATTTAACTTACACATCTCTTTGTTATTAAACTAAAAGATTTTAAATAAATACCTTTCTGGTTTAGAATAGCATCAAGTCGGGGCGTGTTCTTTAAGCTTTTTAGTTTTGTAAATCCTGTGTTGTTATTGCTGTTATAGGTCTTTTTCATTAACTGAAAGGAATGTA